>CM032231.1:141225000-141387500 GCA_019009955.1 Riptortus pedestris | reverse complement strand
TTTGTTAGTGGAAGTCGGGTATCGAATCGATCCCTCATTATTAGTCTCGGTTGGAAGAATATTTTACATGGTTCTAATATATTCTTGAGGATAATATAACTTTAATTAGAGCCACTCACAATACAAATAGGAAAGTCTATTTTGAGACAGAAACCTTCAAGACTTGAGACTAATGTCCCGGCAAAGCGGTAAGATTCAAGAATTGTAATTCAATGCGCTTCTTATATTGTTGCAGCGGAACTTGTCAATAATTAATTAATATTCTTTACAAAATTAATTTATTTCTATAGTTTTCCTCGTGCATTTACATTTATCAAATGCATATATATATTAATTGTACCGAGCTGCTAAACCCTTGTGCATTGTGCATATTCAAGCGATACTGGGTGTTTAATAACAATGTTACTCTTCAAAGGTATGTATGTATTCCACTATGAGGGTTACTGTGTGAAAAAAAGTAGTCCGTCACGCAGGGGTTGCGTTAACTAAACAGAATTCCCGAGTGCGCCAAGTAATTGCATTTATCTCAAAAAGTAAAAGTTCAGTGAGAACAATATTTGGTATTAAAGCTTCAAATAATGTGCTCTTGTACTTATTGTAAAATGATTTCATTTGAAAGTGACGTACAATATCACCGATCTAATGCATCCTATAAAAAAAAAAAGTCCGCCACGCAGGGGCTGCGTAAACTAAACAGATTTCCCACGTGAAGTTTAGTAATAGATAAATACTGGTAACACAACACCACCGTGAATAAATACAAACGGAAATAAGAAATGTTTCATCCATTTTCAAAAACCTGCCGACAGGAATGTAGGTCAGCAATGTAAACAAGTGGGTCTGCCCGCCTCACACCGGAAAGAAAAACAATTACTGAAATATATCAGAATATATTAATTTAATTGAGAACTATTTGCTATATCTAGTACTGTAATTAATAATGAGTAAGAATAATTGTTATCTCAATTAATCAAATTTCCAATAGTACAAAACCTTAAGACGGGGGGGTCACCAGGACATGTTTGCATGTATCTCGTATAACAAAGGTCTCTTCAATACAATTTTTGGTATTTAAACTTCAAATAATGTGATTATGTAGTAGAGCGTTGTTTATTGTTAATATTCAAGATATTGAATAAATGTATATACCAATATTTATAGCACATTTAATTTGCAATAATATTGGTTCTATACAATTTTTTCGATCCGACCTATGGTAACGGAGATATTACGAATTTTCGAAAATCCTCCCCCTAAACCCCCCTCCCCCTTTCCCGATTTCAGCCGTTAACGAAATTGATCTTTCTTTTTACATAAAACGACTAAATATTGAGTTTAGTAACGCTTAAATTATAATTACAACCGCTAGAGCTGTGACAGGCATATATATATATATATATATATATATATATATATATATATATATATATAAATAATTTTGAACGGACCTTATTTTCGTCATCTCCTGGGTAGGATCGATGGACATTTGAAGAAAAAAATCGAAAATCGCGTCATGAGTACGACCTCAATAGCTGATTTCCCTTAAGGGATATCTGTTAAAAAGTCATAGATAAGAAGTTATAGACATTTTTATGTCTATAACAAATCTATAACAAATCGTCTGAATCTGTAATAGGTAAGCATTCGTGCATTCGTACACACTGAAGTTAGCCAAATGAAATTCAGGGAAGGTCAAAAACGAATAGTTTTGTAGAAAACCGGAATGTTTTGAAATTTGAAAACCGGAACATTTTGCAGCGATGCACACTGGAGCGATCCTTCAGTAATGTTGGACATTATGGGGAAAATATAAAAGTTTTAATTTAGGATTTTGATTGTATTGTTAGTACCACATAAACCCTTTTCAATTGAGCAGATTGATTTTTAGCCATATTATTGCAATGGTTTTTACTTAATGCCTGGTTATAATTGCTATGTTAAAAAAAGCCTTGTCTTATTAAATTCGTCGTGAACTCTTATTTCATTTTATAAATTATTGTTGCTTCCAGTACACATTAAAGGTATTATAACAAATCAAAAACTGGCACAAAAGGTTTTTAAAATTTTTTTTTTTTTAAATATATCTGAAAATAATTTTATTTAATTGAATTCGCAAATCGCTTGTATTTGCTTGAAAAAATACCATTTGGCATGCTTTTAGGAGTATATTGTCTTATTTACAACGTCGTCAGATCTTGCCTAAACTTGCCTATTCATTAAATATTTTACTTTTAGTATTAACACTTTCGGTGCGGAAGACGTATTATACCTCCCGCGGACCTTTCCCAACTACGTACGGTGTAAAACGCCTCCTCCTCTACGCAATTGACGCCGCATTCACGTTCGAAGAAATAGTTAAATACGTGTTTTTCTTGTCTAAATATTTTTACTGTCCTTTTAAAAAGGTCCAAGGTGTCATAAAGTGAACTTCGTTTAAAGTTAGCATTGTTGATTAAAAGAATAAATGTAATTAAAGGAAGCAAATTCATTTATCGTATTCTTTAAAGTAGAAGTAAGTAGTATTTGTTTTTGTTGTTATTTCCTTGAAAGATATTAGGAAGAAACTTTTTAAATGACCAACTGAATTTTTTTTCCAAGAATACTGGAAGATTCAAATACAGTACTGTATGTACACATTTAAAATTCATCCTACCGTTATATCGCATCTGGCAAAATTGCTTAAAAAATTGCTGATCAGGTAGTCCAATAGAGTATTGGATGTGCTTTAAAATGACACCAGAATCAATATTCTAGGACCAGTAGAAACGGAGATATTAATGAATGTCCGGCGTACCCTATCACTCGCTCCAGTGTACGATGGTGAGTCGCTGACTACACAGCTAAATCATGAATCAAATGGCATTAAAAAACGCAGGGGCTGCGTTAAATAAGCTTTAAACTGGCTACAGACCATCCGGGTATAATGATTTCTGTCTCCCGGAGAAAACTCATTCAGGTCCTCCTTGGATAACGGAGAATGTATGTCGATTTCGACACGTAAAAAACCCAAACTAAAAATGATCAAATTCAAAATTAAGCGTTTAATTAAGCGAGAGTTTAGAAAGTCTACGGTTTATAAAATAAAAAAAAATCTCCGTCACGCAGGGGCTGCGTAAACTAAGCAGATTTCCCTCCTGAAGTTTAACAATAGACACATCTACATATTGGTAACACAACACCCAACATATATATTGGTAACAAAAACCGTGAATATTAAGTGAATAAATACAAAAGATAATAAGAAATCTTTTAGTAAATTTTAATAATTTCCTGACGGTTAGCGTCTTAAATGCAAACAGGAGGTCAGCCAACCTCTCTCCGCAAAAAAAAAACAATTACTGAAATATATCAGAATATACTATATCTTATTGAAAACTGTTTGATGTATCACGTACTGTAATTTATAATGGATCAGAATATTTTTTACCCCAATAACTCAGATTTTAGTAATTCAAGAAAAAAAGAAGGGCGGGGGCGGGTTGTTAAAAGAACGTGTTTGTTTGTATCTAGTATAATAAAGCTATTTTGAAAACAATATTTGATGTTTAATCTTGTAATGAAGTGGTTCATGATATATCTGCTTATTATTAATATGACACTAGTAGTAGGGGGTTTAATGAAAGCGTAAAACTATAAAATCCAAATATTTCGGTTAATACTCATTATGCAGAAAATATGATTAGAAAAATATTTTATAGAATTATTTTGAAATTTAGAATTCTGGTGGTGCGTTAAATAGGCACCAACGCTTGCGCAACGATATATACCCGTTGGTACTTTTCCCAAGTGTGTGTATACATATATATATATATATATATATATATATATATATATATATATATATATATATATATATATATATTCATTTGAGGCTGAATGGTGATTTTTTTTTTTTTGGCAAGGCTTTACTTTGCACAATATTTTGACATTTACCCCTACCAGTGTTAAGGGTTAATACCCGTTGTTGGCATATCTTAATAATAAAATTATTTTGTTATGTAAGACTTCACTGTCCTGCATATTGTCATATTTCCCGTCTCCTGTGCATTATGCATATATTTGAATTATTAAGGAAAAAATATTGACATACATTTGAATTAATTTTTTCAGGTGAGGTACCTGGTAGTTTATATTGAAAAGAAGTGTTGAGCAAATTTCTCTAAATAACAAAATGAACAACTTTTGTTATGTGCATATTTGCCGAAACCCCAATAGGAAATCATTATTATTAATTTCAGGGCTCCCTTATAACCCCCACTCCTGCCCATCCCTAGAAATGTTAGTATGGCTTATTATAAGGAAATCGTTAGTATTAATTCACATTGCAAGTTTGGTTTAGTTCGGTTGAGTCTTTTGTGCCAAATAAAATTGTGGACTCCCCCTATAGTTTTTAGCGTATAACTGATTTATACTTCCGTATACGGCTAAAGTGCATATAACAAAAGTTACTCTAAATTACAAAATAAACAACTTTTGTTATGTGCATATTTGCCGAAACCCCAATAGGAAACGAAATATCACTATTTTTAATTTCAGGCCTCCCTTATAACCCCCACTCCTGCCCGTCCCTAGAAATGTTATTATGGCTTATTATAAGGAAGGCATTAGTGCTAACACACATACCGAGTGTTTTATTTAGTTCAGTTGAGTCTTTTGTGCCAAATGAAATTATTGACTCTTGCTATAATTTTTAGCGTATAACTCATTTATACTTTGGTATAAATCGACAGTGTATATAAGAAAAGTTACTCTAAATAATAAAATAAATAACTTTCGTTATGAGCATAATTACCGAAAATGCAATAGGAAACGAAATATTGCTATTTTTAATTTCAGCCCTCCCTTATAGCCCCTACTCCTGTTTGTCTCAGAGAATATTAACAAAGCCTAAAGCCTAAGTAGTAATATACATACCAAGTTTCATAAAATTCGGTTCAGCCGTTTATGAGTGAAAAGGTAACAAATAAACAAACAGACACACAAGAAACAAAATGCAGTTATGGTGTCTATGACATGAGATACGAAAAGTTATCGTGAAATTTCGCGAAAAAAAAATGTACAGACAGAGGTTACAATTTTTTATATGCATATATATATATATATATATATATATATATATATATATATATATATACACACACACCATAACTACATTTTCTTTCTTTCGTGTCTGTTTGTTTGTTTATTTGTTTGTTTGTTTATTTGTTTGTTTGTTACCTTTTCACGCATAAACGGCTGAACCGAATTTTATGAAACTTGGTATGTATATGTATATTACTACTAGCCCAACTTAGACTTTAGGCTATATTAATATTCTCTAAGACGAACAGGAGTGGGGGTTATAAGTTGATTCATTTTTGTCTTTTAACAAAGTATAAACGAGATATACACTAAAAATAAAACGGGAGTCAACTATTTCATTGGGCGCTAACGATTAAACCGATCTTAAAAAAACTCGGTATGTCAATTAGCATTAATTCTTCCATGATTATAAGCTATATTAAAATTTTTAGGTGAGAACGGGAGTGGGGGTTATAAGGGAGGCCTGAAATAAAAATTCGCGATATTTCATTGTCTATTTGTTTTTCGACTAACATGCATATAACAAAAGTTGTTTACTTTATTATTTAGATTAACTTTTGTTTTATACATTTCTCCAGGAACAATGTGTGGAGCAAGTAATTTGCGTAGAAATATTGATATGCTCAACAATTCACTCCAATTAGAACTATGAGGTATCTCACCTGGAAAAAATAATTCAAATCTATGTTAATATTTTGTCCTGCAATTGAAATCTATGCATAAAACACAGGAAACGGGAAATATGACAATTTGGAGAACAGTGAAGACTTACATAAAAAATTAATTTTATTATTAACAATTGCCAACAATGGGTAATAACCCTAAACACTGGGACGGGTAAATGTCAAAATATTGTGCAAAGTAAAGCCTTGCCAAAAAAATTCCATCACCATTCAGGCTCAAATCAATTCCCGGGCAAAGCCGGGTATCTGAGCTAGTATATATATTTATATATATATATATATATAAATAAATATACTAGCTCAGATACCCGGCTTCGCTCGGGAATTCATTTGAGGCTGGATGGTGATGGTATATTTTTTGCAAGGCTTTACTTTGCACAATATTTTGACATTTACCCGTTCCAGTGTTTAGGGTTAATACCCATCCTCCCATTAATTTAAGGCCTCCCTTATAACCCCCACTCCTGCCCGTCCCTAGAAATGTTAGTATGGCTTATTATAAGGAAGGCGTTAGTGCTAATACACATACTGAGTGTTTTATTTAGTTCGGTTGAGTCTTTTGTGCCAAATAAAATTGTTGTCTCCCGCTATAGTTTATAGCGTATAACTCATTTATGCTTCCGTATACGGCAAAAGTGCATATAACAAAAGTTCCTCTAAATAACACAGTAAACAACTTTTGTTATGTGCATATTTGCTGAAAAAGCAATAGGAAACGAAATATCGCTATTTTTAATTTCAGGCCTCCCTTAACACCCCCACTCCTGCCCGTCCCTAGTAATGTTAGTATGGCTTATTATAAGGAAATCGTTAGTACTAATTCACATAGCGAGTTTGGTTTAGTTCGGTTGAGTCTTTTGTGCCAAATAAAATTGTGGACTCCCGCTATAGTTTTTAGCGTATAACTCATTTATACTTCCGTATACGGCAAAAGTGCATATAACAAAGGTTACTTTAAATTACAAAATAAACAACTTTTGTTATAGGCATATTTGCTGATAAAGCAATAGGAAACGAAATATCGCTATTTTTAATTTTAGGCCTCCCTTATAACCCCCACTCCTGTTCGTCTTAGAGAATATTAATATAGCCTAAAGTCTAAGTTGGGCTAGTAGTAATATACATACCAAGTTTCATAAAATTCGGTTCAGCCGTTTATGCGTGAAAAGGTAACAAACAAACAAACAAATAAACAAACAAACAAACAAACAGACACGAAAGAAACAAAATGCAGTTATGGTGTCTATGACATGTGAAACGAAAAGTAATCGTGAAATTTCGCGAAAAAAATCAATGTACAGACAGAGGTTACACTTTTATATATATATATATATATATATATATATATATATATATATATATATATATAAAATTGTAACCTCTGTCTGTACATTGATTTTTTTCACGAAATTTCACGATAACTTTTCGTGTCACATGTCATAGACACCATAACTGCATTTGGTTTCTGTGGTGTCTGTTTGTTTGTTTGTTACCTTTTCACGCATAAACGGCTGAACCGAATTTTATGAAACTTGGTATGTATATTACTACTAGCCCAACTTAGACTTTAGGCTATACTAATATTCTCTAAGACGAACAGGAGTGGGGGTTATAAGGAAGGCATGAAATTAAAAATAGCGATATTTCGTTTCCTATTGCTTTTTTAGCAAATATGCCCATAACAAAAGTTGTTTATTTTGTAATTTAGAGTAACTTTTGATATATGCACTTTTGCCGTATACGGAAGTGTAAATGAGTTATACGCTAAAAATTATAGCGGGAGTCCACAATTTTATTTGGCACAAAAGACTCAACCGAACTAAACCAAACTCGCAATGTGAATTAATACTAACGATTTCCTTATAATAAGCCATACTAACATTTCTAGGGACGGGCAGGAGTGGGGGTTATAAGGGAGCCCTGAAATTAATAATAATGATTTCCTATTGGGGTTTCGGCAAATATGCACATAACAAAAGTTGTTCATTTTGTTATTTAGAGAAATTTGCTCAACACTTCTTTTCAATATAAACTACCAGGTACCTCACCTGAAAAAATTAATTCAAATGTATGTCAATATTTTTTCCTTAATAATTCAAATATATGCATAATGCTCAGGAGACGGGAAATATGACAATATGCAGGACAGTGAAGTCTTACATAACAAAATAATTTTATTATTAAGATATGCCAACAACGGGTATTAACCCTAAACAATGGAAGGGGTAAATGTCAAAATATTGTGCAAAGTAAAGCCTTGCCAAAAATATACCATCACCATTCAGCCGCAAATGAATTCCAGAGCGAAGCTGGGTATCTGAGCTAGTATATATATATATATATATATATATATATATATATATATATATATATATATATATATATATATATATATATAATTGTAACGTCTGTCTGTACATTGATTTTTTTCACGATAACTTTTCGTTTCACATGTCATAGACACCCATAACTGCATTTTGTTTCTTTCGTGTGTGTTTGTTTATTTGTTTTTTTGTTTGTTTGTTACCTTTTCACGCTTATACGGATGAACCGAATTTTATGAAACTTGGTATGTATATTATTACTAACCCAACTTTAGTTCCCCTCAACAATTTTTTCCAATATGAACTTCCAGGTACGTCAGCTGGAAAAATTAATTCAAATGTATGTTAATATTTTGTCCTTAATAATTGAAATCTATCAATAATGCACAGGAGACGGGAAATATGACAAAATGGGGGTCAGTGAAGTCTTACATAAAAAATTAATTTTATTATTAACGAATCCACAGCAACGTCGGGTATTAACCCTAAACACTGTGACGGGGAAATGTCAAAATATTTTCCATGATATTTTACCATGCATGGTATTACCATGTCAGAAAAATACCATCACCATTCAGCCTCAAATGAATTCCCGGGCGAAGCCGGGTATCTGAGCTAGTTATTATTTATAAACGTTCCCTCTGTTCTACTTAGGCTTATTGAGAGAGTTTAGCTACAGGTTACCGCCATTTTTTAGCCCAGGTGGGAGTGAGGATTTTAGCAGATTTCCCTTAAGGGAAATCAGCTATTGAGGTCGTACTCATGACGCGAGTTTCGAAAAATTTCTTCAAATGTCCATCGATCCTACCCAGGAGATGACGAAAATGAGGTCCGTTCAAAATTTTATATATATATATATATATATATATATATATATATATATATATATATATATATATATATATATATTTGTCTGTTAGCGCTCTAGCGGTCGCAATTTTTGTTTGATCGTTACCAAACTCGGAATTTAATCCTTTTATGTAAAAAGGAAGATCAAGTTCGATAATGGCTGAAATCGGTCCAGTGGGAGGGGGGGGGGGAGAGGGGGGATTTTCGGAAAATTCGAATTATCTCCGTTATTATGCGTCGGATCGAAAAACTGTATAGAATCAATCTTATTGCAAATTAAATTTACTATAAATATTGTTCTATACATTTATTCCCTATCTTGAATATTAACCGAGATATTTGCATTTTTATTAAATTTGGGCCGATAACGGATTTTTGAATTTCCCGCCAAAACCTAGTTCGGCCCTTTGCCTTAACTGTTGGGCTCTTGTATGGAGATTTCTCTATTGTATTACTTCACGTGGGAAATCTGCTTAGTTTACGCAGCCCCTGCGTGACGGACTTTTATTTAACGAGTTTGTTTCTAAATAAAAAGCCATTGCCCAGGGGAGAACAGAACTCAACACTCACGTTTTCCCATATGAGTTTAAGGCGAACGCTTTAACTCACATTGTTGACAGTTTTAGCTAACATCGAGATGTCTTTGATCGGTACTACAAACGAACATGTCTTTCGCGTCATATATTTCCGACTCTTTGAACCCATCTAACGATTAATTTATTATTATGTTGTAGAAGAACATTCTTAAAACTTCTTGGTGCAACTTCCTAAATGCTTTCTGCTTCCAGGTTTGGTCTTATGTTTGACGCTGTTCGTCGGGCTAGCCAAGGCATACCCCAGACCTGGCATCTGTGGCCTTTACAACCTCCAGCCTATGTACCAGTGGTCAACTCTCCAGTATGACTTCAACGACGGTGTCTCGTATGAAAGTACAAATGCTTATATCACTGGGATCGAGGAAAGCGGTGGGCGCTTTTTCGTTTCTACTCCCAGGAATACCGGATTCAATCCTGCAACTCTCTCGACAATACCCTCAAACGCTTCGGTTGCAGGAAACTCATCTCCACTCTTACAGGTAACTGCACCAATAGAGGTTGTTCTGGATGATATATTATTAGAATTTGATTTTAAGGGACCTTTGTATTAATCTTAATTTTTAAATTTTTGGGTTCTTTATATTTCTTTGTAGCACTTCTCTTACTACAGTGCTTCATTCTTAAGACATGATTCAGTCACCTAATTCAACACTTCTGAATAGCATGGTACAAGATCGTAATGAATTCCTTGAATTCTGCGGCCCGTTGATGTTCCTTTCTGATAATTGGCAGTTTTGTTCTTGGTTCCACGCCTACAGAATATACCTCCTGCATAGTTCCTTAAAGCTCTTCTGTACCGCAACTTCTGTATATTATTTATGATTCTTAATTTTTATCTTTACCAGCCCTGCAGCATATATTCTACGTTTCTCAAGGCACTGCATTTCATCTATGTTTCTTATGGCACATGCTGCCTATCTTATATGACCATAAAGAATCTCTTGCAGTATCGCATCTATGTTTCTGAGAACTCTTCCATACAGAACCTGCTGCATATCTTAAATGTTTCTTAAGGTACTTCCTTACAGCACCCGCTACATATCATGTATGTTTCTTAATGATATTCTGTAGCAAGCCAAGAGCAAATCATCTATGTTTCTTAAGGCACTTCTGTACAGCTGCTGTATATCTTATATGACCATTAAGGATCTTCAGCAGAAAAGCATCTATGTTGCTGAAGGCTCTTCTGCACTTTACCTCCTCCATTTTTATATGTTTCTTAAGGCTAGTCTGTAGCATGGCAGAAGCATATCATCTATGTTTCTGAAGGCTTTCTGTACCAGGCCTCCTGCATATCTTCGATTTTTCTCAAGGCACTTCTGTTGCATATCTGCAACATCATCTATGTTCTCTTAAGGCACTTCTGTACCGCACCTCCTGCATATCTTGCATGTTTCTTAAGGTTCTTCCGTACAGCACCTGCAACATATGTTGTAAAATTCTTAAGGCACTCCTGTACCGCACCTGCTGTATATCTTGTATGTTTGTTAAGGTTCTTCCGTACAGCACCTGCAACATATGTTGTATGGTTCTAAAGGCACTTCTGAACCGCACCTGCTGCATATCTTGCATGTTTCTTAAGGTTCTTCCGTACAGCACCTGCAACATATGTTGTAAAATTCTTAAGGCACTCCTGTACCGCACCTGCTGTATATCTTGTATGTTTGTTAAGGTTCTTCCGTACAGCACCTGCAACATATGTTGTATGGTTCTAAAGGCACTTCTGTACCGCACCTGCTGTATATCTCGTATGTTTCTTAGACACTTCTGTACCGCACCTGCTGCATATCTTGTATGTTTCTTAGACACTTCTCTACCGCACCTGCTGCTTATCTAATATCTTTCTTCATGTATTTTTGTGGCAAGCAAGGAGCATATCATCGATGTTTCTTACAGCACTTCTGTACCGCACCTGCTGCATATCTTGTATGTTTGTTAAGGTTCTTCCGTACAGCACCTGCAACATATGTTGTATGGCTCTTAAGGCACTTCTGTACCACACCTGCTGTATATCTTGTATGTTTGTTAAGGTTCTTCCATACAGCACCTGCACCATATGTTGTATGGCTCTTAAGGCACTTCTGTACCACACCTGCTGTATATCTTGTATGTTTCTTAAGACATTTATGTACCGCACTTGCTGTATATCTTTATGTTTCTTAAGGTTCTTTTGTACAGCACCTGCAACATATGTTGTATGGTTCTTGAGGCACTTCTGTACTGCACCTGCTGCATACCTTATATGTTTCTTTAGGTTCTTCCGTACAGCACCTGCAATATATGTTGTATGGTTCTTGAGGCACTTCTGTACCGCACCTGCTGTATATCTTGTATGTTTCTTAAGCTTTTTCCGTACAGCACCTGCAACATATATTGTTAGTTTCTTGGATACTTCTGTACCGCACCTGCTGCATACCTTATATGTTTCTTTAGGTTCTTCCGTACAGTACCTGCAATATATGTTGTATGGTTCTTGAGGCACTTCTGTACCGCACCTGCTGCTTATCTAATATCTTTCTTAATCTATTTTTGTGGCTAGCAAGGAGCATATCATCGATGTTTCTTACGGCACTTCTGCACCGTACCTGCTGCATATCTTGTATGTTTCTTAAGGTTTTTCCGTACAGCACCTGCAACATATATTGTTAGTTTCTTAGATACTTCTGTACCGCACCTGCTGCTTATCTAATATCTTTCTTAATGTATTTTTGTTGCTAGCAAGGAGCATATCATCGTTGTTTCTTACGGCACTTCTGTACCGCACCTGCTGCATATCTTGTATGTTTGTTAAGGTTCTTCCGTACAGAACCTGCAACATATGTTGTATGGTTCTTAAGGCACTTCTGTACCACACCTGCTGTATATCTTGTATGTTTCTTAAGACACTTATGTACCGCACTTGCTGTATATCTTGTATGTTTCTTAAGGTTCTTTCGTTCAGCACCTGCAACATATATTGTATGGTTCTTAAAGCACTTCTGTACCGCACCTGCAACATATGTTGTATGGTTCTTGAGGCACTTATGTACCGCACCTGCTGTATATCTTGTATGTTTCTTTAGGTTCTTCCGTACAGCACCTGCAACATATGAAAGGGTTAAAGTTATAGTGGTGTAAGTCACTTTATCATCGTTTTTAGGAAATTAGCATAATGCAAAAGGTATTCTAGTTAATTCAGTAGACAAGTTTTTGTGATGGTATTGTTTTAGAGGTTTTACGTAGGTCCAAACTTAGTGATTAGGCTTGATTTGAAATTTTTTTTGCTGAAAAGTTGTACCTCACACACTAACCAAAGTCACTTGCACCACTGTGCCTTACCAAAGCCTGTGACATACACCACTGTATGACCTAAAACCAAAGACTTACACCACTGTGGACATCAACAAAATGATGTAAAGTTGACTTGCACTTCTCAAAAACATTTTTATTGATCATTACACAAAGTATAAGAACAATACAAACAATTTAATTTTTTATCACGAATGGATTCTTAATTTTTTTAACATGACAAAACGATTCAGTCTATTTCATTAGGATTTGTGGTTTCCACAATTTCCAGAGGTCCAACATCTACAAGCTCCTCACCTTCTTCAATAGTGGTTCGCAGGGAAACAAAGAAATCATGTTCCACTGATGGAATGTATGGCAGAAGATGAAGCATTTCTTTCATTTAGCCAACATCATTTAGTAACATGCCTTCCCCTTGGATACAAAACATCTTGAGAAACGTTGGCCAGAGAATGTCGCCTACCGGGCCTTGTTGCCTATAGATTTAGTTTAGAAAATGGGATATCCTCACTCACAGTTTCTTTGTAGAAGAGAGTGTAAGGTTGATCTTTCAAAATTCGTATCCATTGAATTTTCAACCAATTAACAGCAATGTTGTTCTCTTTTTTCTTTCTTCGCGTGATACAATTTTCCAACTTTGCAACAGATTTGAAATCCTCTCGGCCCATTTTCGTCAACATGAATAGATTGTTCCTTCGGCACTTCAGTATGATACTGTACCAGTAGTCTGCAGTATAAATCAGCTTGTTCATGGCGTACAATTCAATTGATCCAAATTGAAAATTACAACCACACTGGTGTAAGTCTGACTCACGCCACTTCAGTTATCAACAAAACAGATGATCCATTATCAGTCCAACTTGTGCTGCCCTCTAACGACGAAATGAGTGAAGCTCTGATTTACTCCACTTTTTCTGTTTTTTATTTCTACATCACATTTCTGTGCCTAAGTCAACTTCTACCGAAAATTGACTTACATCACTTTGACTTTAACCCCTTCATATCAAATATGTTTCTAAATGCGTTTCCGTACCGCATCTGCTGTATATCTTGCATGTTTCTTAAGGGGTTTCTGCGGCAAGCTACGAGCAAATCATCTATGTTTCTTACGACACTTCTGTAGCAGATCTGTAACATATCATATATGTTTCTAAACGCGTTTCCGTTCCGCACCTGCTGTATATCTTGCATGTTTCTTAAGGGGTTTCTGTGGCAAGCTACGAGCAAAGCATCTATGTTTCTTACGACACTTCTGTAGCAGATCTGCAACATATCATATATTTTTCTAAACGCGTTTCCGTTCCGCACCTGCTGTATATCTTACATGTTTCTAAAGGGGTTTCTGTGGCAAGCTACGAGCAAATAATCTATGTTTCTTACGACACTTCTGTAGCAGATCTGTAATATATCATGTATGTTTCTAAACGCGTTTCCGTTCCGCACCTGCTGTATATCTTGCATGTTTCTTAAGGGTTTTCTGTGGCAAGCTACGAGCAAATCATCTATGTTCCTTACGACACTTCTGTAGCAGATCTGCAACATATCGACTATGTCCCTTAAGGCACTTCTGAACCGCACCTGCTGTATATCTTGCATGTTTCTTAAGGGGTTTCTGTGGCAAGCTACAAGCAAATCATCTGTTTCTTACGACACTTCTGTAGCAGATCTGCAACATATCGACTATGTCCCTTAAGGCACTTCTGAACCGCACCTGCTGTATATCTTGCATGTTTCTTAAGGGGTTTCTGTGGCAAGCTACAAGCAAATCATCTGTTTCTTACGACACTTCTGTAGCAGATCTGCAACATATCGACTATGTCCCTTAAGGCACTTCTGAACCGCACCTGCTGTATATCTTGCATGTTTCTTAAGGGGTTTCTGTGGCAAGCTACAAGCAAATCATCTGTTTCTTACGACACTTCTGTAGCAGATCTGCAACATATCGACTATGTCCCTTAAGGCACTTCTGAACCGCACCTGCTGTATATCTTGCATGTTTCTTAAGGGGTTTCTGTGGCAAGCTACAAGCAAATCATCTGTTTCTTACGACACTTCTGTAGCAGATCTGCAACATATCGACTATGTCCCTTAAGGCACTTCTGAACCGCACCTGCTGTATATCTTGCATGTTTCTTAAGGGGTTTCTGTGGCAAGCTACAAGCAAATCATCTGTTTCTTACGACACTTCTGTAGCAGATCTGCAACATATCGACTATGTCCCTTAAGGCACTTCTGAACCGCACCTGCTGTATATCTTGCATGTTTCTTAAGGGGTTTCTGTGGCAAGCTACGAGCAAATAATCTATGTTTCTTACGACACTTCTGTAGCAGATCTGCAACATATCATATATGTTTCTAAATACGTTTCCGTACCGCACCTGCTGTATATCTTGCATGTTTCTTAAGGGGTTTCTGCGGCAAGCTACAAGCAAATAATCTATGTTTCTTACGACACTTCTGTAGCAGATCTGCAACATATCATATATGTTTCTAAATACGTTTCCGTACCGCACCTGCTGTATATCTTGCATGTTTCTTAAGGGTTTTCTGTGGTAAGCTACGAGCAAAGCATCTATGTTTCTTACGACACATCTGTAGCAGATCTGCAACATATCGACTATGTCCCTTAAAGCTCTTCTGAACCGCATCTGCTGCATATCTTATATATTTCTTTAGACTATTTTGTAGCATACCAGCAGCATGTTTCTGGTGGTTTTTCTGTACCTGACCTGCTGTTTATCTCCTCTTCTTGTTAAGGATTTTCTGAAGCTGATTCTAACCCCCTAAACTCCCTGAGTATTAGAATCGTAACATGTAATGAATATATCAAATGTATTAGAGAGACTTTATTAATATTCCTCACTAATGCTGCTTGTGTGTTTCAGCCTTATCCTGATGGCAGTTGGCACCAAGTGCCATTAAACGGTGATGAATCGAATTGCAATATGACTTTAGTGTCAGTTCACCGATCACAGGTCGATGGGTGTAACAGGCTGTGGCTCGTCGATTCTGGAACTGTAAGTCTTGAAAATCCAGAAAGAATATGCCCAGCAAAGATTGTCGTCTTCAATTTGACAACAAACGAAATGGTATGAATTAAACTTTAAGTTGAGCGTTTTGGTTTTCTAGAATTCGTTAAGGAGGCCATATATTTTTGGTCTTTGAGCTAAAGACAATTACAATTTATTTATTAATGGACACCACATCGAAGGTGATTTGCCCTTTCAAAAGTAATAACAGGTAACAATAACAAAAAAACATACCTTAACAGCAAGTAACAATAATAAATACCTTAACAACAAATAATAAAAAATACCTTAACAGCAAGTAACAATAATATATACCTTAGCAACAAGTAATAATAACAAATTCCTTAGCAAAAAGTAATAATAACATATACCTTAGCAACAAGTAATAGTAGCACATAACTTAGTAATAATACTAATAATAACAAGTACAAAAAAAAAAAAAATAAATAAAAAAAATTAAATAAAAAAAAAATACATATACAGTTGGTGGATGATTAATGCATGTTAAATGTTATCATATATTTCAATTTTGTGTAAGTATGAGAATATATTGTTAATGTGTGGGCTGCCTTCCGTCAATAGTTCTTGTAAGTCGTAGGGGAAGTCCTGGTGTTGTCGTTTTCGGCATTCTGTCAGTATATGTCTTATTGTCAAGGGAGTGTTACAAGTTGAGCAAGTAGGTCTGTCAGTCTTTGTCATTAAGTATGAGTGTGTTAATTTAGTGTGGCCGATTCTAAGTCTCGAGAGAACTACTTCTTCTCTCCTAGAGTTTCTGAAACTTGATGGCCACATGCAAATAGTGTTCTTTATAGCTCGAGGTTTGTTGTCAGTACTTGTGTTAGTCCAGTCGGTTTGCCATGTATCTAAGATGAGGTGTTTTGTTTGTCTTGAAATATCTTCATGTAGTTCATCTATTTCTTCATAATCAAGTTTTCCAGCTGCTTTTTTGGCCTCAGAGTCGGCAGTCTCATTCAGTCCTAGGTTTTCGTGTCCTGGTAACCAGTAGAATGTAGTGTGTTTATTTAGAATGGTAAGCTCATGTTTTATTTTTTTGGGCTATTGGGTGATTTGTGTAAATATTGTTTAGTATTTGAAGGGAACCTAAGGAATCCGTGCAAATGATAACGTGTTTGCTTAGTGATGTGTGGGTGTTCTTGAGGGCCAATAGAATACCTTGGAGCTCGGCTCCTAGAATACTGTAACAAGGAGGCAGTGTCTGCGTGATTACATTTCCCTCTCTTACTGCAGCTGATCCAACTCCCTTCTCGTTTTTAGACCCATCAGTGAACCACAAAGTGTGTTCTTGTTTTCCCTGTAAAAATTCGTTGAAGTGTGCTCGGTACTGGAATTTTGATAGTGTATTAGATTTTTTAAATTTTGTGAGTGTTAAGTCTGTGGTGTAGTTGGTTTTTGGGGACAAATATCATAGTTTGGGAGGTTTAAATTGTGCTTTAACGTTTTGTAGCGTAAACTTACTGGACGGTTATGAGTTGGTCTCAGTTCATATAGGTCTTCGTATTCATTCTCTAGAATATTTTCAATGCACGAGGGCGTGGGGAATGATTTTATTTTATGGAAATATTTTGCTAATAAATATTTTCTTCTTTTGTCTAGAGAGGGTTCTACAGCTTCTACCTCTAGACTGTCGATAGGACTTGATCTGAATGCACCTAGTGCTAGTCGTAAGCCTGAATTGTGTATAGTGTTAAGCATATTTAGTACTGTGGGCTTGGCGGATGAATATGCTACACTACCGTAATCTAAAAGTGATCTTGTGTAGCAACGATACATGCCTAACATTACTTTTCTGTCAGCTCCCCATTTTGTATTGCTTAGAATCCTCATAAGATGTAGCGACTTCTTACATTTTGCGAGGAGGATCTTTAAATGGGGCACCCATGTCAATCGTTGGTCAAATTGTATTCCTAGAAATTTCAATACATTTTTTTGAGGAATGGGGGTATTGTAGAGTGTTAGTTGGAAATGTGTATTTCGTCTTTTCCTAGTAAATAATATGGATGATGTTTTGTTGGTGGAGAATTTCAATCCCACCTTGTCAGCCCATTGTTCCAGTAATGTAATTGTGTGCTGTATTCGTTCCTGTGCTTTTGTAACACAAGAATCAGAATGAAAAATTAAAATGTCGTCAACATACAGGCAGTATTGAATACCTGCTGGGATGTATTCTTGAATGGTATCCATTGCAGTAAGAAACAAGGTTGTGCTGAGTACGCTGCCCTGTGGAACACCCATCTCTTGTAAAAAGAGATCTGAGTAGGAATTACCGTTTCTTACTTTGAATGTTCTATTCGAAAGAAATGATCTGATAAAGTTAAGACACTTTCCTCGAATGCCACATTCATGAAGTCGTGATCTCACGACTTATCATCTGATTATGTCCTGGCGAACTGTGTCAAAAGCCTAAGTAATATCAAACGACACTGCCAATGTGGATTTCTTGTTTATTAGTGAGTTTAAGATGTTGTCCTCCAGTCTGACTATGTGATCTGTTGTTGAATGGCTTTTCTTGAAACCACATTGAAATGCAGATAGTAAGCTTTTGGATTCTAAAAACCACATTAGGCGTTTATTTAACATCTTTTCCAACAGCTTGCAGACACACCTTGCACACAAGAGAGATTGGTCTGTAACTTGATACGTCAGATTTATCTTTATTTGGCTTAAGGATAGGAACTATAATACTTTGTCTCCAACATTCTGGAAGTATTCCTGTGTCATAGACACTATTCATGATTTCCATGAGTTTGAGTTGATACCGATTCGGTAGGTGCTTTAACATGTCATATGGAATTTTATCTGGTCCAGGCGCAGTATTTTTTGTTTGGGATAGGGCATAAAGAAATTCTTTGTGTGAAAAGGGTTCGTCTATAGGATGGTTATATGGATGAGATGTCATGATGTGTATAGGTTGTGAAGCTACGTCAGGGTTATTGGCTTTTGATATGTTCCTGAAATATTGACCAAATGTATTAGCTATTTGTTTCGGGTCATTGATGACTTGATCACAGATTTTCAGCCCAGATAAAGGGATTTTAGATTTCTTTCCTAATATTCGCCGTATGCTTGACCATATTTTATCTGGAGGAGTATTCCTATTAAATGTGGATACAAATTCTTTCCAGGATTCTTTTTTACTCTCCAGAATAGCATGTCGAGCAATAGCTTTAGCTTTTTTTATAAGCTATTAGATTTAAACTACTTGGGTACCGTTGAAATTTGTTTAGAGCTGAGCGCTTATCTTTCACTGCACGTTCACATTTTTCATTCCACCAAGGCACAGGGGGATGTTTTGTGGGTGGTTTTGATTTGGGGATAGATATTTTGGCAGCATCGATCAGTAATCTGTTGAATTCTGGAATAGATTGAATGTTCAGAGTAGGTGATTGATCTGATAAGAATTGTTTGAATGCACTCCCATCTGCTTTTTTGCAGTTGTAGAAGCAAGGGCCTTCAAATGGCTCCGGTGGAGTTTCTAAGCTTATGAAGATAGGAAAACGGTCACTGTTCAAAGGGTCTTCATTCACTCTCCATGTGAAGCGAGTATATAAGTTAGGAGTGCATGTTGTGACATCAATATTAGAATAGGAGCCAGTTCTCGGGCATAGGTGTGTGGGTTTTTGGTCGTTTAATGGAACTAAGTCTTGTAAGTCAAGTACATTTTCTATTAGTCTACCTCTAGTATTCGAAACTGGAGAATTCCAAGATGTACTCAGGGCATTCCAATCCCCAAGGAATATAAGTGGTCTAGGGAGTTGCGAAATTAAGTCATGTAAGTCCGTTGAATCGATCCGAGCATTTGGTGGGAGATAGATATTACAGATAGACATACGATAAGGGACATAGACAGTCACTGCAACGGCTTGCAAGGTGGTACGGATTGGGATACGCTCACTGTGGATAGTATCTTTAACAAATGTACAGACACCTCCCGAGGCTTTGCCCCCAAGGGTGTAGTCCAACCTGTATGCCGTAAACCCACGTAAGGAAATGGGTTTGCCCGGAGAAGTGTGTGTTTCTTGTAATGCAGCAATTTTGATGTTATTCTCTTTTATTAGCAACTTCATATCATCTAGATACCTCTGGAGTCCGTTAAGGTTCCATTGTAAAATCATATTATTAGGATGGAGATATTTAACAGACATAGTGTGGATGAATCTATTGTACAAATACGCCTATTGCTAGGGCAGGGGTATTTAGAAGAAGTTTTCTTTTCAAGGTTAATGGATATCGTATAATTAACTGTATTTAACATTATTTTTGGTTCCGGGGGTTGTACTACTAAAGGAACAGAAGATTTATTTGGTTTTGGATCTTTTATAAATTGGATAATTTGTATAGAGTTTAAAGCCGGATGTTTGTGTACTTTATTGTGTGTAGACATGTTGAATGTATCTTTAGAACTTGAATTGATAGAATCTTTGTGCTTAATCCAGTAAAAAAGTGAAGATATGGAAATGTGAAAGATACGGATATGGAATCTTTTTCTACTTATGTAATTTGGATAAAAAATTGCCCGGTCAGATATTATACAGGCATTGACGACTATAGGGTAGGAAAACATTTTGAATTTAGGTTTCATGTGAGAGAAAGTTGATTCAGAGGCTTTGGGGAAAACAAAGTTATTACACCTTAGTACCATTTTCATTAGCCGGTTTCTTAGGGCAATTTTTCTTTCTCTTTTTTGTTGAGTTATTTAAGGGGGTCAATGTACTTTCAACCTTTGGACTATTATTAATTATAAGATCATTATTACTTATGGCTATGTACTCATCACCAATTTGTTGCCTTGCTTGTTGGCAGTGATCACCAGTCGCCTGTTCTTTTCTTTTGTTTTCGATCTTCCGGTGGGTATCTTCTTTTCGCCTTCTTAATTTAATTGTAACTTCGTTTTCGGGTTCTCTAACTGAGGTTATAAATTCTTCGGTTTGGGTTCCAACAGATGTTTTGTTGCTATCTTCTATAGAACCCGATTCTGTTTGGAGACTACTACTAATGCTTTGGGGGCTTTTTTCAATGTTCTTTAGCATAGTCAGGATCTGTTGCTGGAATGGGTGTAGTAAGTCATGAAGCTTGGCCGAAATAAGTTCGATAATGTAGTCCTGGGCTTGGTGAGGGGAGCTTGAAACGTTAGTTGAGCTAGATACTTTGCTAGCATATGGGGATGCCTGCTTATTATTGTTACATTTTCGGCTAGCTTCCCTGTAGGAAATTCGGTCAGTTGACATTGTTTTGTACACTTGGGCTTCCTTTAGATACACAGGGCACTTTTTATCATTGCCGGGATGTCCTTGTCCACAGAGGCAGCATTTTACCCGCTCACAAGTCCCCTCGTGCTTTTCTTCCGAACAATTTACACATTTAGCTCCCTTATCGCAGAACCTTGTATAGTGGTTCAGGCTCCAACAATTGAAGCAACGTAAAGGAGACTCTATGTATAACCTCACCGGAACACTGACATAGCCTATTTTTATTTTATCCGGTAGAGATTCTTTGTTAAAGGTAGCGACGAACATAGAATTTTCGGAATTGTTTTTGTTTTTGGTTATGAATCTGCGAATATAAGTGACATTTTCGTGGTTTAATTCTTGTAAAATGTCAGGATTTTCTAAATGTTGTGAGTAGTGGGGGTCGGCGCATGCGCCCAGGGCTCGTTTCCTCTAAACTTAAAATTTCTAACCTGACTTTCTTCAACTTTTAACCTTTGTTCTTTCTTCAATAATGGATAATCTGCTTCCGAATTAAGGGCACTGGCACACTCAGTTATACACTTTTAAAATGGCAAAGTTTCTCCGCAAAATTCGCACTCTGTACCGTTCAAAAAACACATTAGCTGAGCACCGGTCTTTACACTACGGCTGATGGCGCCAAACTCCTTTGAGCTAAAGAGAATTTTAATAAAGCAGTATGCTTTACTAGAAAGAATTGAAGCTTTTGCATGAGGTCTTAAAGGCTTTATTATGTCAGAAAGGGAAAAAACTTATAAACACACACACACACGCACACACGCACGCACGCACGCACACACGCACGCACGCACACACGCACGCACGCACACACACACGCACACACACACACGCACACACACACACACACACACACACACACACACACACACACACACACACAAACACTGATCGTTCTATCTGAATGTTATTACAAAATAACTTAAAGTGTAACGTAGAGTTGCTCCTGGATAATGAAGATTATGCACTTGAAACCAGTGGCAAAATTAGTGGGGGTGCTGCTCCAGAAAATGTTTAGCCTTAGCACGCAGGGTCGGCACTGCGGGAACGACAGTACTCTCTCTCCCTTGTGGAGCTTCGTGTGTGCGCATGTGCACAACAGTCAAACACCTCGCCACTGGAACTGTGAGGCTCGCAGTTACATACAAAGATTTTTGTATTTTTTTTTCATAAACTGGGGGATGGTTACTGCATTAAGCTTAAGGATTATATATTATACAACTATAAAGAAAGAATTAAAGAAAAGGGCTCATTATATCAAATTATATAGATAATATCAAGTGGAAATTGGGGGTGCTGCAGTTCCACAGTGCCTATGCGCGAGCCGCCACTGCTTGAAACTCATATAATCACCTTAAAATTCCTGGAATGAGGAAAACTTTTATTCTAGCAACTTTTACTGTTATCAGAGATTTATATGTCAACAATCAATTTCAGATTTGAAAATAAATTAAAATTAAAATAAAAATTAGCTAGAGAAATCCAATCACTTGTTAAATTTTGTTTCGATTGGGAATGAAAGCAGCTCGTTTGGAACGCACATTCGTTGAGATGATGACCTTAAGTATCTGTTGCTATGACTACCGATAGATATAACCATTTGATGCTTCGATATTCTGTTGAATATTTTACAATGATATAAGATACTCTTAACAAACTAATTGCTGGGGATAATGCTATTTTTTTAAATACATGAATTTAATTTGTTGTTGTAACCTAACACAATTGCTAATCCAAGTTGTTTATCCACAGGTGAAAGTCATTATTATACCAGATGACGTTCTGACATCCATTTCCACCTTGACGTCCATAGTACTCGATAACGCAGACGCTTCGTCCGGTAGCGGTTCTTCGGGTAGCAGTTCATACAGTAGCAGCTCTTCAAGTGCCGGTTCCTTTGGTAGCGGTTCTCCAGGTAGCAGTTCTTTAAGCGCGAGTTCTTCCGGTAGCCGTTCCGCAGCCATCAGTTTTCCGGGCAGCAGTTTATCCAAGAGCGGTTCTTTAAGTGGGAGTATTTCCTTTAGCGGTTCTTCAGGTAGCGGTTCTTCGGGTAGCGGTTCTTCCAGCAGCAGTTCATCCAGTAGCGGTTCTTCCAGTAGCAGTTCACCGGGTAGCAGCCCTTCTGGTAACGGTTCTTCAAGTGGTTGTCGCTGTGATTTTGTATATATCACAGATACTGGAAGTCCTGGTATAATAGTATACAATGCAAATACTGGTGAATTCTACAGGATCGTCTCACCATACATGTATCCCGATCCATCTTATCCATTTTTAACGGTAGGTACAATGATATTGAAGATATTTAATTAACCTTTTAGTGAACTAGCAGATATTTTACAGTAATTATTCTTTTCTGGTTATTGTTCCATTTAGGCTAAGTCCTAAAGTTAACTTCCGGATCGTGCCAAAATTAGCGGACTGTGTTCCTACCTGAGGTTCGAATAATAAAAGAAATATAGTATTTAATGCACATATTCTAAAATGTTTAGTAAAATTAGATTTTTTTAATTTTGTTACTATAAATTAAAGGAAGGTATAGTTTGCAAAATTAGAGCATTGCGAACTTATAGATGGGTTTAAAGGTTTATTTATACCTTAATGTCAACACGCTCCCGCTTCAAATTCATTCATTACAGGGATTCCCAAACAATTTTGGACAAGATACCACGTTTCCAAAATGAATTGACGTCTCAGACTCCCATAGCCAAATTACTTTAAAATGCTATCTCTAGTTTTTTTTTTACTATTGATACAAAATAAAGAAGAAAATGAGATCATTTTCTCATAAAACTTTAAGAAAATAAATAAACATAACATTTAATAAATATCGAGTGTAATTAATAGTTATTGATACAAATTACGTAAAAATACTTAGGTATGAAACTATTTTTTTAAAAAATAAACATTAAACTCGCTATATAAAGATAAAAAAAATAAAAATTCAGTTTAATGGACGAGCCTGGTGCCTTTTTGCAAATTTAGCTAAATCTCGTTCTATATTGGTGTGTTTCAGCCTTAAATCTCTGCGTTCATTAATTTTTAAAGCATTATATTAGATTATCCGAGCAGAACATTATATCAGACGGTCTGAGAAAAGAATTTATCAGTGAAGAGCATTATTTCCGGGTGGCAGTGAAGATCATTTATCAGATTATCTGTGAAGAAAATTAATCAGATTATTAGAGAACAGCATTTATCAGATTATTAGAGAAGAGCATTATATCTGATTATCAGATAAAAAAATTATATCAGATTATCTGTGAAGAACTTTTACCAGATTATTAGAGGAGAGCATTTAACATCAGATTATCTGTGAAGAGCGTTTACCAGATTATTAGGGAAGGCTTTTAATATCAGATTATCTGTGAAGAACATTTACCAGATTATTAGAGAAGGCTTTTAATATCAGATTATCTGTGAAGAACATTTACCAGATTATTAGAGGAGAGCTTTTAATATCAGATTATCTGTGAAGAACATTTACCAGATTATTAGAGGAGAGCATTTAATATCAGATTATCTGTGAAGAACATTTACCAGATTATTAGAGGAGAGCATTTGATATCAGATTATCTGTGAAGAACATTTACCAGATTATTAGAGGAGAGCATTTGATATCAGATTATCTGTGAAGAACATTTACCAGATTATTAGAGGAGGGCATTTAATATCAGATTATCTGTGAAGAACATTTACCAGATTATTAGAGGAGAGCATTTAATATCAGATTATCTGTGAAGAACATTTACCAGATTATTAGAGGAGAGCATTTGATATCAGATTATCTGTGAAGAACATTTACCAGATTATTAGACAACAGCATTTAACATCAGATTATCTTTGAAGACCATTTACCAGATTATTAGAGAAGGGTTTTATTATCAGACTATCTGTGAAGAACATTTACCAGATTATTAGACAAGAGCATTTAATATCAGATCATCTGTGAAGAACATTTACCAGATTATTAGAGGAGAGCATTTAATATCAGATTATCTGTGAAGAACATTTACCAGATTATTAGAGGAGAGCATTTAACATCAGATTATCTGTGAAGAACATTTACCAGATTATTAGACAAGAGCATTTAACATCAGATTATCTGTGAAGAACATTTACCAGATTATTAGAGGAGAGCATTTACCAGATTATTAGACAAGAGCATTTAACATCAGATTATCTTTGAAGACCATTTACCAGATTATTAGAGAAGGCTTTTAATATCAGATTATCTGTGAAGAACATTTACCAAATTATTAGAGAAGAGCATTTAATATCAGATTATCTGTGAAGAACATTTACCAGATTATTAGAGGAGAGCATTTAATATCAGATTATCTGTGAAGAACATTTACCAGATTATTAGAGGAGAGCATTTGATATCAGATTATCTATGAAGAACATTTACCAGATTATTAGACAAGAGCATTTAACATCAGATTATCTTTGAAGAACATTTACCAGATTATTAGAGAAGGCTTTTAATATCAGATTATCTGTGAAGAACATTTACCAGATTATTAGAGGAGAGCATTTAATATCAGATTATCTGTGAAGAACATTTACCAGATTATTAGACAAGAGCATTTAACATCAGATTATCTTTGAAGAACATTTACCAGATTATTAGAGAAGAGCATTTAATATCAGATTATCTGTGAAGAACATTTACCAGATTATTAGAGAAGAGCATTTAATATCAGATTATCTGTGAAGAACATTTACCAGATTATTAGAGGAGAGCATTTAATATCAGATTATCTGTGAAGAACATTTACCAGATTATTAGAGGAGAGCATTTAACATCAGATTATCTGTGAAGAACATTTACCAGATTATTAGACAAGAGCATTTAACATCAGATTATCTGTGAAGAACATTTACCAGATTATTAGAGGAGAGCATTTACCAGATTATTAGACAAGAGCATTTAACATCAGATTATCTTTGAAGACCATTTACCAGATTATTAGAGAAGGCTTTTAATATCAGATTATCTGTGAAGAACATTTACCAAATTATTAGAGAAGAGCATTTAATATCAGATTATCTGTGAAGAACATTTACCAGATTATTAGAGGAGAGCATTTAATATCAGATTATCTGTGAAGAACATTTACCAGATTATTAGAGGAGAGCATTTAATATCAGATTATCTGTGAAGAACATTTACCAGATTATTAGAGGAGAGCATTTAATATCAGATTATCTATGAAGAACATTTACCAGATTATTAGAGAAGGCTTTTAATATCAGATTATCTGTGAAGAACATTTACCAGATTATTAGAGAAGAGCATTTAATATCAGATTATCTGTGAAGAACATTTACCAGATTATTAGACAAGAGCATTTAACATCAGATTATCTTTGAAGAGCGTTTACCAGATTATTAGAGAAGGCTTTTAATATCAGATTATCTGTGAAGAGCATTTACCAGATTATTAGAGGAGAGCTTTTAATATCAGATTATCTGTGAAGAACATTTACCAGATTATAAGAAGAGAGCATTTAACATCAGATTATCTGTGAAGAACATTTACCAGATTATTAGAGAAGAGCATTTAACATCAGATTATCTATGAAGAACATTTACCAGATTATTAGAGAAGAGCATTTAATATCAGATTATCTGTGAAGAACTTTTACCAGATTATTAGAGGAGAGCATTTAACATCAGATTATCTATGAAGAACATTTACCAGATTATTAGAGAAGAGCATTTAATATCAGATTATCTGTGAAGAGCATTTACCAGATTATTAGAGAAGAGCATTTTATATCAGATTATCTGTGAAGAACATTTACCAGATTATTAGAGGAGAGCATTTAATATCAGATTATCTGTGAAGAACATTTACCAGATTATTAGAGGAGAGCATTTAATATCAGATTATCTGTGAAGAACATTTACCAGATTATTAGAGAAGGCTTTTAATATCAGATTATCTGTGAAGAGCATTTACCAGATTATTAGAGGAGAGCTTTTAATATCAGATTATCTGTGAAGAGCATTTACCAGATTATTAGAGAAGAGCTTTTAATATCAGATTATCTGTGAAGAACATTTACCAGATTATTAGAGAAGAGCATTTAATATCAGATTATCTGTGAAGAACATTTACCAGATTATTAGAGAAGAGCATTTAATATCAGATTATCTGTGAAGAACATTTACCAGATTATTAGACAAGAGCATTTAATATCAGATTATCTTTGAAGAACATTTACCAGATTATTAGAGAAGAGCATTTAATATCAGATTATCTTTGAAGAGCATTTATCAGATGCGTCCACTTTTTGTAACTATGATTAATTGGGTTGGACTATATACAGATAAACAATGTTTTTACTCGCAAGGCTAACTTGTGCCCATTTTATAAGATTATATTATACTTATAATTTTTTTTTTTTTTGTTTGGTTTCAGTTGAACGGAAGGAGATTCAGTTTGTTCTACGGCGTTAACACCATCACCGTGTCAGGAAGTGGGAGAGACAGGGCTCTCTATTTCCAGCCCGTAGCTTCCCTCCATATATACTCGATAGTAACTTCATTTCTCCGGGCCGGGCCGTTCAAAGGTGATGAGAGCGATATTCCAGTAGTGACAGCTGTGAATAAAACTTCAGGCGGCATCGGGTTAGACACAGACCCCATATCGGGCTGCTTACTCTTCAACCAGATATCGCAGAACATCATAAGTACTTACAGCCCGACATTTAAAACAACCATGTATGTTGTCCTTTTATTTAATTTAACACTTATATTTGTTTAAAATAACTGAATGGTTTAAAGTAAGAAAAGTCCAGCTCAGCTTTCGGTTTATTTTAGCAGATTTCCTAATCAATCCTACCCAAAGGATGACAAAAACGAGCTCCATTCAATACTGTGTATACGGGTGCATCGCAAGTAGTTGACAATCCTTAAAACTACACCAGAAATGTAGTTAAAACGCCACCAACCACAGGTTTATTTCTCATTCCGTTCCGGACATATGTCGTTCTAAAGGTTATTTCAAAAAAATCATGTGAATGAACGTAATGAGATGGAAACAGTGAGTATGAGACAACGAGATAGGTGTAGTTTTGCCGTATTAGCAGATTTCCCCTAAGAAAAATCAGCTATTGAGGTCGTACTCATGACGCCATTTTCGAAATTTTTCTTCAAATGTCCATCGATCCTGTGTAGGATGACAAAAATGAGGTCCATTCAAAACTGTATGTATGTATATATATTTATATATATATATATATATATATATATATATATATATATATATATATATATATATATATATATATATATATAATTGTAACCTCTGTCTGTACATTAATTTTTTACGCGAAATTTCACGATAACTATTCGTTTCACATGTCATAGACACCATAACTGCATTTTGTTTCTTTGGTGTCTGTTTGTTTATTTGTTTGTTACCTTTTCACGCATAAACGGCTGAACAGAATTTTATGAAACTTGGTATGTATATTACTACTAACCCAACTTAGACTTTAGGCTATATTAATATTCTCTGAGACGAACAAGAGTGGGGGTTATGAGGGAGCCCAGAAATTAAAAATAGCGATATTTCGTTTTCTATTGGTTTTTCGTCAAATGTAAACATAACAAAAGTTGTTTGGAGTAACTTTTGTTATATATATATTTTTTTCGTATACCGAATTATAAATGAGATACACGCTAAAACCTATAGTGGAAGTGAACAATTTTATTTGGCACAAAAGACTCAACCGAACTAAATAAAACTGAGTATGTGTATTAGCACTAACGCATTCCTAAGCCATACCAACATTTCTAGGGACGGGAAGGAATAGGGGCTATAAGGGAAGCCTGAAATTAAAAATAGTGATATTTCGTTTCCTATTGGGGTTCCAGGAAATATACACATAACAAAAGTTATTTATTTTGTTATTTAGAGAAACTTTTGTTAAATACACTATGGTCGTATAACGAAGTATAAAGGCGTCATACGCTAAAAATTATAGCGGGAGTCAACAATTTTATTTGGCGCAAAAGACTCAACCGAACTTAATAAAACTCGGTATGCGTATTAGCACTAACGCCCAATAATAAGCCATACTAACATATCTAGGGACGGGCAGGAGTGGGGGTTGTAAGGGAGGCCTGAAATTAAAAGTAGTGGTATTTCGTTTTCTATTGGGTTTTCTGCAAATATGCACATGGCACAAGTTGTTTATTTTGTTATTTAGAGTAACTTTTTAGCAGATTTCCCTTAAGGGAAATCAGCTATTGAGGTTGTTTCTTCTTCTTGCTGTCAGCTTCTTCGCGTTGCTGATGAGTCACCGTAAGTACGAAAACGATAAGACCAAAGTCCCATCCACCGAAACTAGTAATCTCAATTGCGAAAAGTTTCAAAACCCATTTTCAGCAAATACAAGTTTGGACTACTTCGTTTCGATCTTTCGGATCTCTTCAGCTAGGCGTGTGCTAAACGTGAGCTTTCGCTCCGAGCACTATCCTAGGACAAAGTTGAGTAAACGGAATTCTACAACATTTTGACAAAAGGTTTGATGAACGTTTTGGATTTGAGAAAATCCAGAATGATACCAAAAGTCAGGTTGTTTTAACAACTTTTGACAAAAGGTTAACAAACGTTTTGGATTTCAAGTCCAGAACATCATAACCACAAGTCATGTTGTAAAGTGTCTTCCAAACACTCTTCGGAAACGGCGTGAGCCAAGTTCATTCGACAAATGGATCTGACAAAAGTCATTTGACAAAAGTCTGACCAGTCATTTGAACCAAATATCTAATAAAATTGTTGACTCCCGCTATACTTTTAGTAAATATCTTGTGTTTTCTTAATTTTACGACAGAAGTGAATGTAACAAAAGTTACTCTAAATAACAAAATAAACAACTTATGATATGTATACGCCGAAAAAAAAAAATAGAAAATGAAATATAGCGAATTTTTATTTCAGGGATCCTTTATAACCCCCACTCCTGCTCGTTTTTAGCAATATTGGTTCAGCTTATAATCATGGGGGAGTAATTACTAATTCACAAACCGAGTTTTGTTAAGTTCAGATCAATCAATAGTGCCCAATAACTTTGTTGGCTCCTGTTTTAGTTTTTAGTGCATATCTCGTTTATACTTTGTTATACAATAAAAGTTACTTAAAATAATAAAATAAACAACTTTTATCATGTGCATATTTGCCGAGCAGCCAATAGGAGACGAAATATCGTTATTTTTAATTTCAGACCTCCCTTACAACCCGCACTCCGCGCTCGTCCCTAGAAATATTGGTACAACTTATCATCATGGAGAAATTAGCGCTCATAAACATTATTTTACTTTTTAATTATATTAAAGAAACGTCATAGAAACAAAAGTTAAAGACAACGAAATAAAAAATTGTCACTTCTGGCGAGATTCGATCTCGAGGTCTTGCGATTACAAAAAGAAAGCACTCAGGCACGAGAGCTCCTGGGGATAACATTCCTTTGCGACACCTCAAACCTGCTAACATTTAACAGTTTTTTTGTTTTTTTTTTCATAAGGCACTACTCGTTAAAAAGGTTTCGTTAAAATCAGAGAGGGGGAAGCCGTGCACACCTCTTGTAAGAATAGTCACAGTAATTTTTGTAAATACAGGAAATATGTTTGCGATAATTATGTATTTATTTATTTATTTGAAGAGCTCCGCAACTAAGCGATGTCGCTTGCGATAATTATACTTATTATAATTTCCAGTCAAGCCATTTTATAAAACGACTATTTTCGTTTTTCGACACTCTATCCATCAATTTTGTAAAACATATTTCAATTTCTAAAGTATTTAATACAATTAATATGAAATGTAAACTATAAAGCTTAATATCATTAACTGTTTGGATGAATATTAAAATTCATTAATTCGTATTTTATTTCAGTACGGTGGCAGCTAGTCAACAATTAGCGGTAGTATTTGACTTCTCCGTGTGCAGCTACAACCAGAAAATGAAGTATTTGGTATCTGTTGATTTGCCCAAATATCAAAATGGGTTTTCTACCACTCAAGGTCCACCACTGAGAATATTCACCCTTAATTCTGTTCCATAAATATTAATTAAAAATGGAATCAGAACTGATTTAGACTTACGGTGGTAGAATATATGGTTTATTTAAGTGTGTAACTAAAAAGTAATAAAGTTGTTATCTCATGCACTGTTTTACAACATAATGTTATTTACTCACCACCCTCTATCTTTTCTGACTGGATTCTGTTTGCAAAGAAAATTCAACTACACTTAAATGACCTCAAATAACAATTAAAAGTCCGTCACGCAGGGGCTGCGTAAACTAAGCAGATTTCCTTCGTGAAGTTTTTTAATATAGAAATCTACATAGTGGTGACACTTAACACAACCGTGAATATTAAGTGAATACATACAAACGGTATTGATAAATATTTCAGTCAATTTTAATAACCTCTAAACGTAAAGCTCTGAAGTGTAAACAAACAGGTCTGCCAAACACTCATTGATGAACAGATAGATAGAAATATTCTTCACCGGAAAGAAAAACAATTACTGAAATATATCTAAATATAACTTATTAATTCTGTTGAAAACTATTAATTAGTACTGTAGTTAATAATAATAATATAATATTTACCTCAATCACTAAAATTTTAGTATGAACTAAAGAAGGGGAGGGGGGGGGATCAAGAGAAAGTATTTGCATATATATCACCAAGAAGAAGCTTGCGCCAGTGTCTAGAAGAATTTTACGAGATCCAAACAGTTACGGAAACTGCCAAACTAATTTTCACACGGCACAAACAGAACAGACAATAGCCGAATATGATAATTGCAATTATCTCAAAAATAACCAGTATAATAATATTTAATGTATATTTAATTTTCATTAAGGTGTATTCTATACAAGTTTTCGATCCAAGGTTAGTACCAGATATTTCGAATTTTGTAAAATTACCCCTGTTAACCCCCCCCCCCCTTACACGAGTCCGATTTCAGACATTATCGACACACAATCTTTCTTTTTGCATAAAACGATTAACCCTAGAACGGTAGTGATATTATTTCCCGCTTCATGGTATTGATACGTAAATTTTACGTGTGCAACTGGTAATTGGTGAAATTATTCAAAATTTGTTAATGTTTGTGACTATTTTTTTTATTTTATTAAAAGATACACTTTTCTTTAACTTATATCAACGTTAATATCTAATAATATGCACGGCATTCCTTTCTGGCGCTTTGTTCGAAACACGTTCCGGAGGTTGTGTGCTCCATTCATATCTATTCTTACTAAGCACAACACCACCTTCTACATCTATTTGACTGATCTGTCAATATTGTGTGGTTGAGAGGTTTTAGGTTTTTTTTTTTTTGTCCCTGTGTTTCTTCTCTTTTTTCTATTGCCTTGATGTTTTCTAAAATGTTCTCACTCTCATCGCTATCTAGCCCACTCTGTGTTGCAATAATTTCCGAAGGCTCAACCTCCTCATCACTTGGAGAGTACTCCGGATCATCATCGCTGTCGTATCCATATCCATCTATTTCATAATTATCATTTTCCCCATCTGACCCATATGAGAGTTCTTTCAACAAATTTCTGATTTCTTCGTCCGTTGATATTCGTTCTATACATCTTTGTCTTTTTTATATTAAAAAATATAAGTTAAAAACATTGACAGAAAATAAATTAGAATATAAAAATAAATTAATAATATAATAATATTAACTAAGTTATAGCATAAAAACCGATTATTAGTAGCGATACGTAAATTTTACGTGCCAAAAAGTTGCGGTTAATAGTATTGATACGTAAATATTACGTGTCGTTTTTATTTCAAAAAATAATATTGGATGAGTGGGAAGGTTCACTTAGCTGCGGTCAAGTCCGAACTGTCTGGAGGGCTCATAGCTGAGGGGTGGGGGTGGTGGGGTCGTTAACGATAACAGTTCAAAACAGATCACACGTAATTTTTACGTTCAATACCATTCTAGGGTTAAATATCGAGTTTGGTAACGATCAAACAAAACTTAAGACCGCTAGATCGTTAACAAACAAACATATATATATATATATATATATATATATATATATATATATATATATATAATGTCTATACGCGTCTTGAGTGAGACCTCATTAGCTGAATTCCTTTAAGGGAAATCTGCTAAAATGGCTTTAAAGGATTTCATCAACCTACATCAAATTCTCTCCTATATTTATTAGTAAAACTATACCAGTCCTACAAAAAAAAAGTCCGTCACGCAGGGGATGCGTAAACTCAGCAGATTTACTAAGTACTGGCATAACACACTTGCTATTTCACCTCTCCACGTATTCTCTATTTATATGTAAAAACCGATGAACAGAAGGGAGGGGGTGGTTACTCAAGGCAGAAAACGAGAAAGTAGTAGTAATATTCGAGTCGCCAAAATATGTATACAGCAACAATTGTAAAAAATTAAAAGTTAACCAAGATTGGTTCTACAACATTTTATGATCTGACTCATAATAACAGAGACATTTTGAATTTTCGGTATTCCCCTTCTCGAATCAGCCATTATTCCATGTGTGATTTCAGCCAATAGCAAATATAATCTATAGTACTAACTGAAACGGATAAATATCGAGTATAACACTCACGGCTAAAAAAAAAAGTCCGTCTCGCAGGGGCTGCGTAAACTAAGCAGATTTCCCACGTGATGTTTTACAACAGAGAAATCCGCCTAATAACAGCTGTAGTAGGAAGGGATCTCTAAACCTATTCACGAGGGACGAATAGTTCTGGAAACGGCCACCAGAGCTCTCGGTGGAGAGTCCGGAACATGGCGGGGTTCCGTTGACCACATACACAATACAAATGCAAATATCTCGGTTAATATTCAAGATACAGAATAAATGTATAGAACAATATTTATAGTAAATGTAATTTACAATAAGATTGTTTCTATACAATTTTTTGATCCGACGCATAATAACGGAGATATTTTGAATTTTCAAAAATCCCCCCCTCTAAACCCCCCCTCCCACTGGTCCGATTTCAGCCATTAACGAACTTGATCTCTCTTTTTACGTAAAACGCTTAAATATGAAGTTTGGTAACGATAAAAAAAAAATTGCGACCGCTAGAGCGTTAACAGACAAATATATATATATATATATATATATATATATATATATATATATATATATATATATATATATATATATATAATTTTGAACGGACCTCATTTTCGTCATCTCCTGGGTAGGATCGATGGACATTTGAGGAAATTTTTCAAAACTCGCGTCATGAGTACGACCTCAATAGCTGATTTCCCTTAAGGGAAATCTGCTAAAACAACATTTTGATTGATGTCGTCATCACATTATGAACTGCATGTCTCACACAAGGTAAGTTCGATGAAAACCATATTTGGTATTTAACCTATGAATGAAGTAGTTCGTGATATAACAGCTTATTCTTAAAATGACATGTATAGGAGTTGTGGTTTACTGATGGCCGAAAACTTAAATATGGAAACATTTAAAGAACATATGTAAATAACAACATTTGTTTAATTAATTTATTAATTTTGTGTAATAATTATAAATAAATTTAAGGTTAAATATTTACATAATATTAATTTTTACATGTGTCGGACCATTTATTATCCACCATAATTTAATTTTAATAAATATAACAATAATTTTATGTATCTGGTTTGAAGGTAAAGCCTTTATTTAATAATGTAGTATATTTATTATAAGGAAGGTTTTAATTTTAAGCTTCTTTAGCTTTATCTGGATATTGTATGCAGAAGCCATTGTTTGTATTTTTATTTTATGTAATCTTTAAAGTAAATCAAAAAATGATAGGAGGTAGGATACTAGATTTATTTAAATATTTTATTTTACGAAATAAAAATTATTGTCAAATGTAAATATTATTATTAGAGATAATTCATTTAGAAATAATTCTTAATTTTAGTTTATTATTTTATGTAAAAGCCTTCAAACCTAGGATAATTTTAGAGGTTAACATAAGCATTGGGTTAAAAAAAATATTGATTCTGAACTCTGTTTCAATATAACAAGGAAGATAGGGATATGATTAACTTGATCTTTCTTATTACATAAAACGATTAAATATCGAGTTTGGTAATGTTATCAAGTTATTTTACTGTGCAATATCGTGCATACTGTGAGAAAGAGTTAAGAGTTATTTACCAAGTGTGTAGTGTATTGTCAAATAAATTGTCCAATGATTAAGCTTGTGTGTTTAATTTTGCAATCCAAAAGAACTCTAATTAACAACGATTACTATCTTTGTAAAAAAAGTAACAGCTGGTTTCAGAAGTGGGATTGAAAAATTAAAGTAAATTAAAATGAAGTTTGAAGAACTAAATGTGTTGCATCTGAAGAGAGAGCTGGCAAAACTGGATCTGCCAACAACAGGAAATTTGGTTCAACTACAAAGGCGGTTAGTAGAATAATTCCAAAGGCGAGGCATCGATGAAAGTACTCATAAGTTTGAGGATGAGATATAGCTGTATGTACCCCTATCATAAGCAGAAATTTGGACTTAAATGCACTTTTGGCCGTTGTGATGGGAAATAACCAGAAACTCTTGGGAGTTTCCTGAGCTGATTACGAGAGACTAGAAAAGGCTTCTAGAAGCAACAGTGAGAGAATCGTAGATAATGTCAGGCAAGAATTTCAAGAAGCTTCTAAAAGCAACAGCGAGAAAATTTTAGCTGAAGCCAGACAAGAAATTCAGGAAGCTTCTCAGGAGATCAACAAGTCAAAAACCACGAAATATCAGAGACCATGGGCAAACGAGTGGAAGCCATAGAGCTGAGAGTCAGCGAGTTTGATGAAAAACTGAATGTCCAACCGTGGGTAAAATGTCCAACCTTGTTCTCCTGTAGAAATACGTGAGTTACAATTTCAAATGGACAATCTACGAGTTCGAAAGGGTCCGGTGAGACTTATTTCAGAACACTCCAGCAAAATAAAGACCCCAACTTTTGACGGAAGCGTACCACTGAGTGACGCTCCAGTTCCAATTTGAGACAGTGGTTAGTAAAATTCGATGGAATAATGAAGAAAAAGCGATTTTGGCACTGAAGGGAACAGCTGCAGAGTTTACCATCTGCTTGCAGGAAAAATTATGTGGGCATAACGACGGGGCTCATTTTCGTCACCTCCTGGGAAGGGTGGATGGAAATCTGAAGAAATTATCCGAACATTGCATCATGAGTACGAAATTTCCCTTAAGGGAATTATATATATATGTGTATATATATATATATATATATATATATATATATATATATATATAATATATATATATATATAAAACGGACCTCATTTTCGTTATCTCCTGGGTAAGATCAATTGACGTTTGAGGGAACCTCAATATCTGATTTTTAGCAGATTTCCCTTAAGGGAAATCAGCTATTGAGGTCGTACTCATGACGCGAGTTTCGAAAAATTTCTTCAAATGTCCATCTATCCTACCCAGGAGATGACGAAATTGAGGTTCTTTAAAAATTTTATATATATATATATATATATATATATATATATATATATATATATATATATATATATCACTGTTAACGCTCTATTGGTCGCAATTTTTGGTTGATCGGTACCAAACTCGAAATTTAACCGTTTTATGTAAAAAGGAAGATCAAGTTCGTTAATGGCTGAAATCGGACCAGTGGGAAGGGGGGGGGGTTTACAGAGGAGAGTTTCGGAAAATTCGAAATATCTCCGTTGTTATTCGTCGAATCGAAAAATTGTATAGACTCAATCTTATTGCAAATTAAATTTACTATAAATATTGTTCTATACATTTATTCTGTATCTTGAATATTAACCGAGATATTTGAATTTGTATTCTGCATTGGTCGACAGGAGTGAGCTGTTTGGTACTTTCCGAAAAGAGCTCTGGCGGCCGTTTTCGTAACTATTCGTCTCTCTTGTATAAGTTTAGTGATCCCTTACTACTTACTACACTTGTTATTGGGCAGATTTCTCTATTGTAAAACTTCACGTGGGAAATCTGCTTAGTTTACGCAGCCCCTGCGTGACGGACGTTTTTCTTAAGAGGAAATCTGTTTAAAAAAAAAATTAAAAATGTATGAACTGTTCTCATAACTTAGCTACATTGTTGGATTATTTGACTGCAATGTATGGTTGTCAAATATACAAGAGATGACATTAGTACGCTTTTCAATCAGCTATATGCAAATGCACAGCCATTGTACCAAATGAGATGTGTTAGTGTCTGAGCTCGTTAGGATCAAATTCAGCAATTATCGATACAATATTGTCCCTTCTTCGGAACTAATAGCTCAGCAATGGATTACTATATATCAGCCTTCCATATGAACACTCAGCGTCTCTTCTCACTGTTACACCATGAAGATAACAGGTAAAAAGAAATTCTTTACTCTCTCCGGCTTAGAACATTATATCTTATAACAAAAAAGTCCGTCACGCAGGGGCTGCGTAAACTAAGGAGATTTCCCACGTGAAGTTTTACAATAGAGAAATCTGCCTAATAACAACTGTAGTAGTAAGAAACCTCTAAACCTAAAACATTATTTAGGGCGTAATAACCCAGTAGTTTATAGCCCCAAAAAACAGTTAACCTAACCTCTAAACCTATTCACGAGGGACGAATAGTTACGGAAACGGCCGCCAGAGCTCCGGCGGAAAGTCCGAACATAGCCTACTGGCGACCACACGCAGAATACAAATGCAAATAACTCGGTTAATATTCAAAATACAGAATAAATGTATAAAACAATATTTATAGTAAATTTAATTTGCAATAAGATTAGTTCTATATAATGTTTCGATCCGATGCATAATAACGGAGATATTTCGAATTTTTGAAAATCCCCCCTCTAAACCCCCCTCCCACTGGTCCGATTTCAGCCGTTAACGAACTTCCTTTTTACATAAAACGATTAAATACCGAGTTTGGTGACGATTAAACAAAAATTGCGACCGCTAGAGTGTTAACAGACAAATATATATATATATATATATATATATATATATATATATATATATAGTTTTGAATGGACCTCATTTTCGTCATCTCCTAGGTAGGATCGATGGAATTTGAATAAATTTTTCGAAAATCGCTTCATGAGTACGACCTCAATAGCTGATCTCCCTTAAGGGAAATCTGCTAATAAGTAGTCCGTCACGCAGGGGCTGCGTAAACTAAGCAGACTTCCCTCGTGATGCTTAATAATAGATAGATCTACATACTGCTAACACACCACCGTGAATATTAAGTGAATTAATACACACGGTAATGAGAAATCATTCAGTTAATTCCAATAATTTCCGGACGGGAAGCGTCTGAAATAAACAGGTTTGCCGGAAAGAAAACAATTACATACTGAAATATATCAGAATACAGCACATTAATTCTGTTGAAAACTATTTAGTATATCTAGTACTGTAATGTATAATGAATCAGAATAATTTTTATCTCAATCAATCAAATTTTAGTAGTCCAAGAAGACGGGGGGGGGGGGGGGTCACCAGAACAAATTTGCAAGTACCTCGTATAATAAAGGTCTCTTGAAAACAAAATATGGTATTTTAGCTTTGAATAAAGCTGTTTATTATATAATTGTTTATGTAATTTTAATGAGTATTGTTTATGTAACATGAGTAGAAGTGGGAGTAAGTTGAAGGCTCGAAACTGAAAAATGCAAATATCTCAGTTAATATTCAAGATAGAGAACAAATGTCTAATGTATTTGTATTTTGTATGTTTAAGGTACCTTTAATTTTCAATAAGATTGATTCTATGCACTTCTTTGATCCGTCGTATAGTAACAGAGATATTACGAATTTTTATAACTCCCCCACCCCCAAAATACTCCGATTTCAATCATTAACGAACTCGATCTTTCTTTTTATACAAAACGACTTAATGTTTAGTTTTGTCACGAACACACAATAATTGCGACCGCTAGAGCGGTAACAGACAAATGTATATATATTTGTATACATACAATTTTGAACGGACCTCATTTTCGTCCTCCTATGAAGGATCCCTTAAGGGAAATCTAGTAAAAAAAGCAACCAATATTCTAGTCAGAAAAGTCCGTCACGTAGGGGCTGCGTAAACTAAGCAGATTTCCCACGTGAAGTTATACCATAGAGAAATTTCAGAATAGAGAGTCAATCAGTTACAGGAACGGCCCGAACTAGCTCTTGACGGAAACTCACGACTAGACCCGAAGTTAGCCGATCTCATCTCAGAAGCTGAAAACCGAAAAATGCAAATATCTCGGTTAATATTCAAGATACAGAATAAATGTATATAACATTATTTATAGTAAATTTAATTTGCAATAAGATTGATTCTATATAATTTTTCGATCCGACGTATAGTAACGGAGATATTTCGAAATCCTCCCCTCCAAACTCCCCCTCCCACTGGTCCGATTTCAGCCATTAACGAACTTGATCTTTATTTCTGCATAAAACGTTTAAATACCGAGTTTGGTAACGATCAAACGAAAATTGCGACCGCTAGACCGTTAACAGACAAATATATATATATATATATATATATATATATATATATATATATATATATATATATATACCGGACCTCATTTTCGTCATCTCCTGGTAGGATCGATGGACATTAGAAGAAATTTTTCGAAACTCGCGTCATGAGTACGACCTCAATAGCTGATTTCTCTTAAGGGAAATCTGCTAAAAAATGTATATAACAATATTTATTAGAAATGAAATTTGAAAATTGACTCTATACAATTCTTTGATCAAGCCCAAAATAGCGGAGATATTCAGATTTATTGAGGTCTTTCTCTCTAAACCCCTCCCCCTTCCACTGGTCAGATTTTGCATCACGAGTACTACTCTCTTCCCTTGTGGAAGTCCACGAGTGGAAAACACAAAGAGGCAAAACACGAACTAACACAGTTTACGCAATAAGTAGTGGCGCAAAGCCGTAGCCCTAGCATCTATAATACAGCAAAGCACCTGATGATGACACATTTATGCCGAAAGGTCTTGTGCTTTAACAAAGAAATCGGTGGGAAGACTTCCTGTTAGTATGACCTGTTTCCCAGATCTGCACTCCCACATCCAGTAAAACACTAATTACGAATTATTGCCTTCTATTATCATTGATTACCAAATACTTCTCTTCAATCGAACGATATATATATATATAGGGGAGAACGGGGGAATACCGGTCACTTAACTTTGAAGACCTACCAGATGGAAAATATTTGAGCTAAAATATTAATTTTTTTTTTTAATCTTTACATAAATTACTTAACATTATTGAACCATATAGCTTTTTTATGTAAGAACTTACCTAATTTATAAAATTCTCAAAAACTGAAAAAGTCACTTTTACCGGTATTACCCCAGCAATGGGGTAATAGCGGTCAACATTTACAATAGGATATAAATCGAAATAAACCAATTTCTATTAATAAAAATGGGATAAGGAAAATTCATATAAATGCAATTATCTTTATTTACAGTTTAATAATTATTTACATGCATTGAAAAACTTATTCTAGATCAAATAACATTTAAAAGTTATAAATATACGACGGACAAGCAAACTGGTTAAACAAAAAACAATAATGATAAAGAAAAAAAACACAATTTTAAAATAACATACTATGGACAAAGCTCACACAAGTGACACAAACTGTTTTCAGGTTGTCCCCTTGAACAAAAATGATGGGCCATGTGGTGGCACCCATTGCACTCCCACATCAAGTGATCATCTTCTTTGGTCCCATGGCAAATGAAACACTTTTGTCGCTCTTCATCATCCTGGGAAAAAATCACTGACATCATCATCAGCACATAAACTTTTAGGTCAATGTTTTCCTCTTCATCTTCCGAATCGAATATATTCCTTTTGGCCTTACGTTTTTTTTACTGCACTTGGCATTTGTTATTTTTGCAGCCTCACTTGTTGATGCGTCATGCAGTTTTCTTTTTGTATATTTCGTTTGTCCCGTTTGTGTTTCCTTTTTCATTGATATTTTTTTTTAAATTTATTAATTCTTTTTTTTATATTATTTTGCAGTTCGGTCTTCCTGGGAGTAGCTGTTAAAATATCAGAATGTTGCTTAGTCGGTCATTTTCTTTTTGAGTTAGGAACACTAGTTGGGAGAGGTAACAACACTTGAATAGGCGATTTTTTTGGCAGAGTACTGTCTCTTGGGTTTGAAGTCGGTACTTCTTCGACTAGTGTAACTGGAGGATCACTACTCCTAGAAAGAACATCTCCTGCTAAGAAGTCATCGTCTGTAAAAATGTTTTATTCAGTGGATATATCCCTGTATTCTGAAACCCAGACACAGCTATGCCCACTGTTGCCACTCTCATGAATGCTGTGTTGAAGATACCTGCAAGATCATAAGGGGTAATCTTCTTTAGACCTTTGCTTTTCATGAAATTATCAGATTCCACTTTAAAAGCTCTCTTCAATGGCGAGTAAAATGTCACGTCAAGGGGTTGGGTCCTGTGAGGTGGAAGGGATAACATAGTTACGCCATTACCTCGACACAAATTATAGGCTTCAAGTGACATATGACTGACATGGTTGTCAAGGAGCAGAAGCACAGGATTTTCAAGACTCGCTTTAGAGTGCCTAACAAAATGTTGAAGCCATGATACAAAAATATCTTGATTGGACCAGCCATTGTCTGAGCACAAGGAGGACCATTATTTGATAGATGAGGTGACATTCTCTTTCTGGGATGCCGGTGGAATGTAACTGCCAGATGCACTAAAACCACAAATTGCGGTAACCAATTTCCTCCTCTCCCAACTGATAACTGATCCTACTCTTTTTTTCCCCTTTTCACATAAGACTTTTTCAGGCTCTTGTACTGTACTTATACCTGTCTCATCCATATTATATATATTAGATGGTTGAAATTTATATTTTTCCATGAGAGCTTCCAGATTAGTAAAAAAACGTTCGATTTCCACTCTGTTGAATGCTGTTATTCGATTCAAAGAAGTGCCCTCAGGTTTCCTAACAGTAATGGAAGGGTTTCGTTTTGTAAACCCTAAAAACCAATCCACCCCAGCCAGACGTTTTTCTTTATTAAAACGGTGAGGAATCTTATTGGACTCAGTAAATTCGAAGGCTACATGGCGCAATTGACTTGGTGTTATACCATAAAAAATATTAGATAACAGCAAAACCTGTTTAGCAATATCATTTTCTTGTTCCATGGTAAATGTACTCTTACATCCCAAAGGAATTTTTCGGCTGCTATTCTTTGCTCTCCTTTCTTGAAGTGTGCTATATGGAATATTAACATGTTCACTGCTCTAATAGTGTTACCTTCCTGCACATATTCAAGAGCTTTAATAAGATCTTCCTCCTTCCAAGTAGCTCTTAACGTCGTCCTAGGTCTTGATCTTGGCATCTGTAAATATTTGGCCGCAATTTAACACAGTGATTGTTAAAAGAAAGTTGGAAACAAATCGAACGGGGTAATACCGGTTAGTTAGGGGGTAATATCGGCTGGCCGGTATTACCCCAATACAATTACCGGTATTACCCCATTAGTAAAAAATTACAAAACAATTATTTATAACCTTAATCTTTGGGATAACTTATAAACTGTGGTATATATCTACAGCTAAAGACCTTTATTTAGTAATAGAGTAATAGAAATAATTAAAAAGATGTAAAAAGCAGTACTTACTGTATAATAAAGTGAAGCGTTGCTTACAAGGAAATCAGCTGGTTAGTTTAATCCGACGCCACTGAGTACGGAAGTGCTGTAAAGACACATAACCTATCCTCGTTAGTTGCAGGGCTATCCTAAAGATGGCACAACAGGTCATTTCCTTTAAAGGAAGGTTAGATTTGTATATACTTCTCTGACCGGTATTACCCAATGGCCGGTATTCCCCCGTTCTCCCCTATATATATATATATATATATATATATATATATATATATAGACATAATTCTGAACGAACCACATTATTGACATCATACAGGTTGAATTCAAATGTCCTTCAATCTTATTCGAGTACAACGTCAATAGCAGAGTCCTCTTAGGGAAAGAGTCCGTCACGCAGGGGCTGCGTAAACTAAGCAGATTTCCAACGTGAAGTTTTACAATAGAGAAATTTCAGAATAGAGAGTCAAACAGTAACGGAAACGGCCCGAGCTAGCTCTTGACGGAAACTCACGACTAGACCCGAAGTTAGCCGATCTCATCTCAGAAGCTGAAAACAGAAAAATGCAAATATCTCGGTTAATATTCAAGATACAGAATAAATGTACATAACATTATTTATAGTAAATTTAATTTGCAATAAGATTGATTCTATATAATATTTCGATCCGACGTATAGTAACGGAGATATTTCGAATTTTCGAAAATCCTCCCCTCTAAACCCCCCCCCCTTCCCACTGGTCCCATTTTAGCCATTAACGAACTTGATCTTTATTTTTGCATAAAACGTTTAAATATCGAGTGTGGTAACGATCAAATGAAAATTGCGACCACTAGAGCGTTAACAGACAAATATATATATATATATATATATATATATATATATATATATATATAATTTTGAATGGACCTCATTTTCGTCATCTCCTGGGTAGGATCGATGGACATTTGAAGAAATTTTTCGAAACTCACGTCATGAGTACGACCTCAATAGCTGATTTTCCCTAAGGGAAATCTTCTAAAACTGCTAATACGACCAAATTTGCAAGGCAGGATAAGAAAAAGTCCGTCACGCAGGGGCTGCGTAAACTAAGCAGATTTCCCACGTGAAGTTTTACAATAGAGAAATTTCACGAGAGCCGAGCCAGTCAAAAGAACGGCCGAACTAGGTTTTGGCGGGAAAGTAACTCTCGTCCGTTAGGCTCCGAGATTAAATTAAAAACAATTCAATCTCAAAAAACAACAAGAACTCAAAAGATGGACTTACCGCTAATGATAGCAGCGCTCTGTACACTTATTACACCAACACTAAATAGTACCACAGAATATCCATTATTTGTAAGACTTAATACTGCTGTGTAAGTAAACAAATAAAGGGCAAGTCCAATGGTAAGAACCTTCTTGATAGCAAACAGCCTGAGTTCTAAACAATCAGGTTAGCCAGCTTTTACCGGAAATAAAAGCAATTACGGAAATATATTTGAATATAAGTTATAAATTTTATTCATGTAACTATTTATTGTATCCAGTACTGTAATTAATAATAGAACGTAACCTACAACGTAATACGGCTGGATTGTAAACAAACAGGTTAGCCAACCTTGTAGTGCACTATCGATAGATAGACCGGAAAAACAAAATATTAAAGACATATATCTGAATATAAAATATTAATTTTATTGGAAACTATTTATTATAGTTAGTGGAGTAATTTGAAATGAATCAAAATAATTTCTATCTCAATCACTCAGATTTTTGTAGTCCAAGAAAAAAAGGGGGGGGGGGGGTTCAACAGAACGTATTTGTTTGTACCTCGTAAAATAAAGCTTTGTTGAAAACAATATTTTGTATTTAACCTAATAATGAGGTGGTTCATTAGATATCAGCTTATTATTAATATGTCACTAGTAGGAGTAGGGGTTTACTGAAGGCGGAACTCATTACAAAAAATACAAATATCTCGGTTAATACTCATTATACGGAAAATATGTATAGAACAATATTTATAGTAAATGTAATTTGCAATAAGATTGATTTCATACGATTTTTCGATCCGACGAATAGTAACGGAGATATTTCGATTTTTCGAAAATCCTCCCCTCTAAATCCCCCCTCCCACTGGTCCGATTTCAGCCGTTAACGAACTTGATCTTTCTTTTTACATAAAACGATTAAATATCGAGTTTGGTCACGATCAAACAAAAATTGCGACCGCTAGAGCGGTAACAGACAAATATATAGATAGATAGATAGATAGATATATATATATATATATATAGATATATATATACAGTTTTGAACGGACCTCATTTTCGTCATCTACTAGGTAGGATCGATGGACATTTGAAGAAAAATTTCGAAAATTCCGTCATGAGTACAACCTCAATAGCTGATTTCCCTTAAGGGAAATCTGCTAAAACGACGAAAGAGGGAAAACTGTGAGTCAAATTTTGATTTCTTCTCTGTCCATTATAATGTTTTCTGTTTGATATCTTTTCAAGCCATATCACTTTGTATTTATCGTCATGTTTAAAGAACGATATTCTCCCTACCACTTGATACAATTCTTAAATGCACTCCGTTTCCAGGATTGGCTCTGTGTTGCGCACTGTTCGCTGGGCTAGCCCGAGCCTACCCCAGACCAGGTATCTGCGGCCTGTTCGACTTCCAGCCGCTCTACCAGTGGCAAACCCTCCAATACAGGGGCAACTCAGGTGTCATATACCAGAATACCAACACTTACATCTCCGGGATAGAGGAGAGTGGTGGGCGCTTTTTCGTTTCCACCCCCAGAGATGCCGGCATGAACGCAGCTACTCTATCGACAATACCTTCAAACGCTACCAACGCTGGAACCACATCTCCAATCTTGCTGGTAACTATACCTATATTACAATAAGGCGTTAATAAATAATAATAATAAAGTGAATCTAGATGATATATCTAGGTCTGAAAAAAAAAAGTCCGTCACGCAGGGGCTGCGTAAATTAAGCAGATTTCCCACGTGAAGTAATACAATAGAGAAATCTCCATACAAGAACCCAACACTTACGGCAAAGGGCCGAACTAGGTTTTGGCGGGAAACTCAAAAATCCGTTATCGGCCCAAATTTAATAAAAATGCAAATATCTCGGTTAATATTCAAGATAGGGAATAAATGTAAGAACAATATTTATAGTAATTTTAATTTGCAATACGATTGATTCTATACAATTTTTCAATCCGACGCATAATAACGGAGATATTTTGAATTTTCCGAAAATCCCCCCTCTAAACCCCCTCCCACTGGACAGATTTCAGCCATTAACGAACTTGATCTTCCTTTTTACATAAAACGATTAAATTCCGAGTTTGGTAACGATCAAACAAAAATTGCGACCGCTAGAGCGTTAACAGACAAATATATATATATACTAGCTCAGATACCCGGCTTCGCCCGGGAATTCATTTGAGGCTGAATGGTGATGGTATTTTTTAGCAGGCTTTACATTGTACAATATTTTGACACTTAGCCGTCCCAGTGTTTAGGATTGATACCCGTCTTTCCCGTGGATTTGCTAAATATAGAATTATTTGTTCGATAAGGCTTCACAGTCTACGATATTTTTATATTTCCCGTCTCTTATACATGTAAATATTGTGAATTTTTATTTCAGGCCTCCCTTTTAACCCCCCTCCCGTTCGAACCTAAAAATTTTAATATAATTTATAATCATGGAAGAATTAATGCTAATTGACATACCGAGTTTTGTTAAGTTCGGTTCAGCCGTTAGTGCCCGCTAAAGTTTTAACGTATAACTCATTTATACTTAGGTATACGACAAAAGTGTATATAACAAAAGTTACTCCAAATAACAAAATAAACAACTTTTGTTAAGTGCATATTTGCGGAAAAACCAATAGGAAACGAAATATCGCTATTTTTAATTTCAGGCTTCCCTTATAACCCCCACTCCTGCCCGTCCCTAGAAATGTTTGCATGGCGTATTATAATGAAGGCCTCACTGCTAATACACATACCGAGTTTTATTTAGTTCAGTTGAGTCTTTTGTGCCAAATAAAATTGTTGACTTCCGCAGTAGTTTTTAGCGTATAACTCATTTATACTTCCATATACGGCAAAAACGCATATAACAAAAGTTACTCTAAATAACAAAATAAACAACTTTTGTAATGTACATATTTGCTGAAAAAGCAATAAGAACCGAAATATCGCTATTTTTAAATTCAGGCCTCCCTTATAACCCCCACTCCTGTTCGTCTTAGAGAATATTAACATAGCCTAAAGTCTAAGTTGGGTTAGTAGTAATATACATACCAAGTTTCATAAAATTCGGTTCAGCCGTTTATGCGTGAAAAGGTAACAAACAAACAAACAAACAAATAAACAAACAAACAAACAAACAGACACCAAAGAAACAAAATGCAGTTATGGTGTCTATGACATGTGAAACGAAAAGTTATCGTGAAATTTCGCGAAAAAAAATCAATGTACAGACAGAGGTTACAATTTTATATATATACTAGCTCAGATACCCGGCTTCGCCCGGGAATTCATTTGAGTCTGAATGGTGATGGTATTTTTTAGCAGGCTTTACATTGCACAATATTTTGACATTTACCCGTCCCAGTGTTTAGGATTGATACCCGTCGTTGCCGGTGATTTGCTAATAATAGAATTATTTGTTCGATAATTCTTCACAGTCTTCGATATTTTTATATTTCCCGTTTCTTATACATGTAAATATGGTGAATTTTTATTTCAGGCCTCCCTTAGATCTCCCCTCCCGTTCGAACCTAAATATTTTAATATAACTTATAATCATGGAAGAATTAATGCTAATTGGCATACCGAGTTTTGTTAAGTTCGGTTCAGCCGTTAGTGCCCGCTAAAGTTTTAACGTATAACTCATTTATACTTAGGTATACGACAAAAGTGTATATAACAAAGGTTACTCCAAATAACAAAATAAACAACTTTTGTTATGTTTATATTTGCGGAAAAACCAATAGGAAACGAAATATCGCTATTTTTAATTTCAGGCTTCCCTTATAACCCCCACTCCTGCCCGTACATAGAAATGTTGGTATGGCTTATTATTATGAAGGCCTCACTGCTAATACACATACCGAGTTTTATTTAGTTCGGTAGAGTCTTTTTTGGCAAATAATATTGTTGACTCCCGCTATAATTTTTAGCGTATAACGCATTTAAACTTCGGTATACGGCGAAAGTGTATATAACAAAAGTTACTCTAAATAACAAAATAAATAACTTTTGTTATGTGCATATTTGCCGAAAAACCAATAGGAAACGAAATATCGCTATTTTTAATTTCAGGCCTCCCTTATAACCCCCACTCCTGTTTGTCTTAGAGAATAATAATATAGCCTAGAGTCTAAGTTGGGCTAGTAGTAATACACATACCAAGTTTCATAAAATTCGGTTCAGCCGTTTATGCGTGAAAAGGTAACAAACAAACAAACAAACAAACAAACAAACAAACAAACAAACAAACAAACAAACAAACATACACGAAAGAAACAAAATGCAGTTTTGGTGTCTATGACATGTGAAACGAAAAGTTATCGTGAAATTTCGCGAAAAAAATCAATGTACAGACAGAGGTTACAATTTTATATATATATAGATATATATATATATATATATATATATATATATATATATATATATATAAAATTTTGAACGGACCTCATTTTCGTCATCTCCTGGGTAGGATCGATGGACATTTGAAGAAATTTTTCGAAACTCGCGTCATGAGTACGACCTCAATAGCTGATTTCCCTTAAGGGAAATCTGCTAATATGTGCATATCATAATTGTAATAGACCTGTTATTTCAAGTGGCTTAGCATAATGATGTTTTTAATACGCATAATTACTTGCATTTAATAATCCATAATTATTCTCAATTATGATTTCTTTCTTACAACGTTCTTCTTGCAGTCACTAAATTCTTGTCTTCTGAATAGCACTATTCAGGCAGGTTTGCAATGCGTCCCTGCAATTCAGCGCCACGCTTGACGTTGATTTTCTCAGTACTTGGTTGGTTTGGTTATCTTACATCATATCTTCTGTCTTTATTAAACCTTTCTGACCTGGACTTGCTGCATATATTTTACTTTTCTAGAGGCATTTCCATACCAGACTGGCAGTATGTCATCTATGTTTCTTAAGGCTCTTCAGTACCGAACCAGCAAGATATCTTTTAGGTTTCTTAACACTCTTTCTTACCAAAATGTAAACATGTAAGAAAAATGAACCATCTTTTTAGCCTTTCGGTCCCACGCCTCTATTAAATATTCTGTTTCCTAAGACTTTTCTGTATCAGACCTCCATAAGTATTCTGTTTCTTAAGACACTTCTCTACCAGACCTCTATCCTAACTTCTATGTTTCCTAAGGCTCTTATGTTGCACACCTTGTAGCATATCATCTATGTTTCTTAAGGCTCTTATGTATCAGACCTCACCATATCTTCTATGTTCCTTAAGGATATTCTTCGGATCCACAGCTGCACCAAATATTCTGTTTCTTAAGACACTTCTCTACCAGACCTCTATCCTAACTTCTATGTTTCCTAAGGCTCTTATGTTCCACACCTTGTAGCATATCATCTATGTTTCTTAAGGCTCTTATGTATCACACCTGCACCATATCTTCTATTTTCCTTAAGGATATTCTTCGGTTCCACAGCTGCACCAAATATTCTGTTTCTTGAGATACTTCTCTACCAGACCTCTATCCTAACTTCCATGTTTCCTCAGGCTCTTATGTTCCACACCTTGTAGCATATCATCTATGTTTCTTAAGGCTCGTATGTATCACACCTGCTCCATATCTTCTATGTTCCTTAAGGATCTTCTTCGGATCCACAGCTGACCCAATTATTCTGTTTCTTAAGACACTTCTCTACCAGACCTCTATCCTAACTTCTATGTTTCCTAAGGCTCTTTGTTCCACACCTGTAGCATATCATTTAAGTTTCTTAAGGCTCTTATGTATCACACCTGCGCCATATCTTCTATGTTCCTTAAGGATATTCTTCGGATCCACAGCTGCACCGAATATTCTGTTTCTTAAGACACTTCTCTACCAGACCTCTATCCTAACTTCTATGTTTTCTAAGGCTCTTATGTTCCACACATTGTAACATATCATCTATGTTTCTTAAGGTTCTTAAGTATCACACCTGCACCATATCTTCTATGTTCCTTAAGGATATTCTTCGGTTCCACAGCTGCACCAAATATTCTGTTTCTTAAGACACTTCTCTACCAAACCTCTATCCTAACTTCTATGTTTCTAATGGCTATATATATATATATATATAGTTTTGAATGGACCTCATTTTCGTCATCTCCTAGGTAGGATCGATGGAATTAGAAGAAATTTTTCGAAAATCGCTTCATGAGTACGACCTCAATAGCGGATTTCCCTTAAGGGAAATCTGCTAATAAGTAGTCCGTCACGCAGGGGCTGCGTAAACTAAGCAGACTTCCCTCGTGATGCTTAATAATAGATAAATCTACATACTGCTAACACACCACCGTGAATATTAAGTGAATTAATACACACGGTAATGAGAAATCATTCAGTTAATTCCAATAATTTCCGGACGGGAAGCGTCTGAAATAAACAGGTTTGCCGGAAAGAAAACAATTACATACTGAAATATATCAGAATACAGCACATTAATTCTGTTGAAAACTATTTAGTATATCTAGTACTGTAATTTATAATGAATCAGAATAATTTTTATCTCAATCAATCAAATTTTAGTAGTCCAAAAAGACGGGGGAAGGGGGAGGGTCACCAGAACATATTTGCAAGTACCTCGTATAATAAAGGTCTCTTGAAAACAAAATATGGTATTTTAGCTTTGAATAAAGCAGTTCATTATATAATTGTATATGTAATTTTAATAAGTATTGTTTATGTAACATGAGTAGAAGTGGGAGTTAGTTGAAGGCTCAAAACTGAAAAATGCAAATATCTCAGCTAATATTCAAGATAGAGAACAAATGTTGTATTTGTATTTTGTATGTTTATAGAACCTTTAATTTTCAATAAGATTGATTCTATGCACTTCTTTGATCCGTCGTATAGTAACAGAGATATTACGAATTTTTATAACTCCCCCACCCCCAAAATGCTCCGATTTCAATCATTAACGAACTCGATCTTTCTTTTTACACAAAACGACTTAATGTTTAGTTTTGTCTCGAACAAACAATAATTGCGACCGCTAGAGCGGTAACAGACAAATGTATATATATTTGTATACATACAATTTTGAACGGACCTCATTTTCGTCATCTCCTATGAAGGATTCCTTAAGGGAAATCTAGTAAAAAAAGCAACCAATATTCTAGTCAGAAAAGTCCGTCACGCAGGGGCTGCGTAAACTAAGCAGATTTCCCAGGTGAAGTTATACCATAGAGAAACTTCAGAATAGAGAGTCAATCAGTTACGGGAACGCCCGAACTAGCTCTTGACGGAAACTCACGACTAGACCCGAAGTTAGCCGATCTCATCTCAGAAGCTGAAAACCGAAAAATACACCTGTTATTTCAAGTGGCTTAGCATAATGATGTTTTTAATACGCATAATTACTTACATTTAATAATGCATAATTATTCTCAATTATGATTTCTTTCTTACAACGTGCTGCAGTCACTAAATTCTAGTCTTCTGAATAGCACTATTCAGGCAGGTTATGCGTCCCTGTAATCCAGCGCCACGCTTGACGTTGATTTTCTCAGTAATTGGTTGGTTTGGTTATCTTACATCATATCTTCTGTCTTTATTAGGCCTTTCTGACCTGGACTTGCTACTTTTCTTGAGGCATTTCCATACCAGACTGGCAGTATGTCATCTATGTTTCTTAAGGCTCTTCAGTACCGAACCAGCAAGATATCTTTTAGGTTTCTTAACACTCTTTCTTACCAAAATGTAAGCATGTAAGAAAAATAAAGCATTTTTTTAACCTTTCGGTTCCACAGCTCCATCAAATATTCTGTTTCCTAAGACTTTTCTGTATCAGACCTCCATCATAAGTATTCTGTTTCTTAAGACACTTCTCTACCAGACCTCTATCCTAACTTCTATGTTTCCTAAGGCTCTTATGTTCCACACCTTGTAGCATATCATCTATGTTTCTTAAGGCTCTTATGTATCAGACCTGCACCATATCTTCTATGTTCCTTAAGGATATTCTTCGGATCTACAGCTGCACCAAATATTCTGTTTCTTAAGACACTTCTCTACCAGAACTCTATCCTAACTTCTAAGTTTCTTATTGCTATTCTCCACCAGACCTGCAGCATATCTTCTACGTTTCTTAAGAGTCTTCCGTATCAGACGTACACCATATCTTCTATGTTTCTTAAGTGCCTTCTGAATCAAGCTGGCAGCATATCTTCTATGTTGTTTAAGCCTCTTCCTTAACATAACTGCATCATATCTCATATGTTTAAAGGGTTCTTCTGCTCCACACCGGCAACGTATCTTCTAGGTTTAAGCCTTTTCTGTATCAGCCTGACAGGGTATCTTATATATTTCTTAAGCCTTGCCTATATCATTCCGGAAGCATTTCTCCTAACTTTCTTAAAAAGACCTTCTTCTGTGTCAGACTGTAAGCTTATCTTCTTTGTTTCTTAGGATTCTTCTATTATCCATCATGTTTCTTATTGGTTATTTTGTTCCACAACTCCACCATATATTTCATGTTTTCTATGACTCTCCGGTCCTAGACCAAGGCTTTGAAAAATTCGAAGTCAAGTTCGTTACTGGTAGTGAATTTGCTCTAGAAGGAGAATGGGACTTGGATAAATAAAATTGGCAAATTGCTTCGTTATTATCTGACGGGTCAAAAGATTAACATACTACACCTGTTAATCAATACATTTTTTTTATATCAAATATTTACCTATTTTTTTTTTTTTGGTTCCAGCCTTCTGAACCCCCCCCCCTCTTCTACTAATCCGAGTTTCACTTTGAATAATTTACTTACATTACTTTGTGTTCCCTCGCACTATCTGTATATTTGTACTTAAAGAAAATAACGTTTATAATAAAATACTTTATTAGTAATAAGACTTTATTTCTTAGCAAACGCTGTAATAATTCTCTTGTGTATTTCAGCCATATCCTGATCTCAGTTGGCACCAAGTACCAACTGCGACTAACGGTATAGACTGCAGTAAGACTCTAGTATCAGTTCACCGGACGCAGACGGATCCGTGCAACAGGCTCTGGGTCATCGACTCCGGGAGTACAGACGAACCGGAAAATCCCAAGAGGTTATGCCCAGCAAAGATAGTTGTCTTCGATTTGACGACAAACCAACCGGTAAGGATGTCTTGTAAGAAATTAACTTGCAGTTTTACCTCTTTGGAATTTTTAAAATCTGGCGAAGAGACCATTTCTATCTCTATGGCCTTTGAGATAAATATACTTGTAATAAAGGTTCTTGGGTTTACAAGAGAGAATTGAATGAGATACAATAAGTTTTTTTTTGTTGTATACTTGAAACTGAATCTGCTTTTTAAAATTAAGGGAATAAGTCACATTCAGAAATTCCTTTTATAGAAAAAAAGTGGGTTATTCAAAACATAGTTTTGTGGCTCCTCAAAGTTTATATTTAAAAACGTTTAGCCCTTTCAGGAATTTACATTCCCATCTTCAGAGCTGCAAACGATAAAACTAGAAAGGAGTTGGTCTATAAATTAAATAAAAAGATCCACATAACGTCAAGCATAAAACTAAGGAACCTTTATCAATAAAATGTCTTAGCAATGTCATAATTAGGATTAAAATATTTATTTAGAATAGAATAGATAATTTTATATATCACCCATGAATGATATAAAATGATAGGAAAAAAGTCCGTCACGCAGGGGCTGCGTAAACTAAGCAGATTTCCCACGTGATGTTTAGTAATAGATAAATATACATACTGCTAACACAACAACATCCTGAATAAATACAAACGGAAATAAGAAATGTTTCATCCAATTTCAATAACCTGCCGACAGGAAGCGTTAGGTTAGAAATGTAAACAAACGGGGGCCGACCCGTTTGTTTACATTTCTAACCTAACCTCTGCCTCACATCGGAAAGAAAAACAATTACTGAAATATATCAAAATATAACACATTATTTTATTGAGAACTATTTACTATATCTAGTACTGTAATTAATAATGAGTCTGAATAATTGTTATCTCAATCAATAAAATTTTAGTAGTTCAAAACTTTAAGATGGGGGGGGGGGGAGTCACCAGGGCATATTTGCATGTATCTCTTATAAAAAAGGTCTCTGGAATACAATTTTTTGGATTTAAACTTCCAATAATGTGATTTATTTTGTAGCAGAGTATTGTTTACGTAACATGAGTAGAAGTGGCGGTTTGCTGAAAACTGAAAAATGCAAATATCTCGGTTAATATTCAAAATAGAGAATAAACGTATATAACAATATTTATAGTAAATTTAATTTGCAATAAGATTGGTTATATACAATTTTTCGATCCGACCTATGGTAACGGAGATATTTCGAAATTTCAAAAATCCTCCCCTCTAAACCCCCCCTCCCCCTCGCTCGATTTCAGCGGTTAACGAACTTGATCTTTCTTTTTACATAAAACGACTAAATATCGAGTTTAGTAACGATTAAACAAAAATTGCGACCGCTAGAGCGGTAACAGACAAATATATAGATAGATAGAGAGATAGATATATATATATATATATATATATATATATATATATATATATATATATATATATATAGATATATATATACAGTTTTGAACGGACCTCATTTTTGTCATCTCCTGGGTAGGATCGATGGACATTTGAAGAATATTTTCGAAAATCGCGTCATGAGTACAACCTCAATAGCTGATTTCCCTTAAGGGAAATCTGCTAAAACTAAAAGCAGATCTTTAGTTTCAAAGGGCTAATTATGTTGACAAGTACTATTCTTATGATTAGCTATTGCTGTCTTACTCTTAACGCGATTTTTGAAAAGTTTTTTTAAATTTCCATTGATCCTATCTAGGATATGACCAAAATGAGGTCCGTTCAAAATTTTATATATATATATATATATATATATATATATATATATATATATATATATAATTGCGGTTGCAATTATTGTTTTATCGTTACCAAACTCGAAGTAAAAGCTACTCATTTCAAACTAAAGGTCAAATTCGTTAATGGGTAAAATCGGCCCCAAAAATTGGAAATTTCTCCGTTATTAAGTTTACTTCGAATCGAAAAAGTGTATAGAGCTAATATTATTGAACATTTAGATGTCTATAAATGTTGTTATATGCATATTTTCTTTAAGATTAATATTGACCGAGATATTTGGAATCTGCAGTTTTCAGCCTTCAGCAAACCCCCACACATGTCCCAATAACAATATGCTATTATATCATGAACCTCTTTATTCTTAGATAAAATATCAAATATTTTTTCCATGGAACCCTTATTTAATAATACTTGTGACACAGAAATCGGTTCAGGATTTGAATGGGAGGGGTGGGGGTAGAGAGGTAGGGGAATTCTTAATATTATGAGCCGGATCATAAAAGGTTATAGAACAAATCGTAACTATTAGCAGATTTCCCTTAAGGGAAATCAGCTATTGAGGTTGTACTCATGACAGAATTTTCAAAATTTTTCTTCAAATGTCCATCGATCCTACCTAGTAGTTGGATGACGAAAATGAGGTCCGTTCTGTACTGTATATATATATATATATATATATATATATATATATATATATATATATTTATTTGTCTGTTACCGCTCTAGCGGTCGCAATTTTTGTTTGATCGTTACCAAACTCGATATTTAGTCGTTTTATGTAAAAAGAAAGATCAAGTTCGAATTGCAAATTACATTTACTATACCTAAATATTGTTATATACATTTATTCTCTATCTTGAATATTAACCGAGATATTTGCATTTTTATTAAATCTGGGCGGCTAACGGACGAAGTGACTTTCCCGCCAAAAGCTAGTTTGGCCGTTTCCTTAACTACTTGGGTCTCGTGAAATTTCTCTAATGTAAAACCACGTGGGAAATCTGCTTAGTTTACGCAGCCCCTGCGTGACGGACTTTTACTTTGATAAATGCAAATGAGAGACACGCGTGGGAAATCTGCTTAGTAGACGCAGGCCCTGCGTGACGCCCCTTTTTTTGACTCAATTACCTTAAAATAATTGAATTGATGACAATATTTGTAGTTAAGATATTGAATATTGTACAGAAATATCAGATGTTCATACTAGTCTCAGGAGGATAATGTTATATTTTTTTTAAATACTCTAATTTTATTTTATTTTTATCTCAAATTATTCCATTAATACATGTTTTTTGCGAACAGGGCTGTACAATACATTTTTAAACTTGTGCCTTAAACTTTCATCATCCTCAAGCCAGGATTTGTCGCAAAAATTATAGTTTTACATAGTTTTATTTTAAAGGTTCCTTAGTTTTATTTTATTCCTTAGTTTTATATATAGCTTATATTTTATACTGTTTTAATAATTTTGAAAACATTTTTGTTTATTTCTTTATTTTAACATTTTAATTTAAGGAATTGAAAATAAATGATACTGAGCAACATCGCTTAGTTGGCGAGCTCACCAAATAAATAAAAAATAAAAAACATTATTTTGTGTATTAGCTTAAAAACATACTGTATACTGGCTAATCCAAGTTGTTTATCCACAGGTGAAAATCATTATTATACCAGATGACGTGATAAAACCGATCTCAACTTTATCGTCCATAGTACTCGACCAAGAAGTAACTTATACCGGTAGCGGTTCTTCTGGTAGCGGTTCCTCGGGTAGCGGTTCTTCTGGTGGTGGCGGTTCTTCTGGTGGCGGCGGTTCTTCCGGTGGCGGCGGTTCTACTGGTAGCAGTTCATCCGGTAGCAGTTCTTCGAGTAGCAGTTCTTCCGGTAACGGTTCTTCGGGTAGCAGTTCCTCCAGCAGCTCTTCTTCAAGCAGCTCTTCAGTCAGTAGCGGTTATCCCGGTAGCCTTACTTCCGGTAGCGGCTCTTCCGGTCCCAGCCCTTCCGGTAGCCCTTCTTCCGGTGTATTTCCTCCCGGAACCACTTGTGACATCCCTTTCGTATATATCACCGACGTTGGTAGCCCAGCTATTATAGTCTACAATAACCAGAGAAATTTATTCTACAGGATCGTCTCACAGTACATGTATCCCGATCCATCTTATCCATATTTAACGGTAGGTAAATATATATCCATTATTTTAATTAATGTTTGGATTAACCTTAATAACCATTTAGCAGATTTCCCTTTGAAAAATATCTTCAAATGTGCATCGATGCTACCCAGGAGAAGACGAAATATACATATATGTATACATCTGTGTGTGTGTGTGTGTGTGTTAAAACACATGGTCGCAATTTATGTGTGATCGATACCAAACACGATATTTAAACGTTTTATGGAAAAATGAAGATCAAGTACGTTAACGGCTATAATCGGAAAAGTAGGAGGGGAAGGGGGTTAAGAGGGGGGAATTTCGAAAATTCGAAATATCTTCGCTAGTATGCGTCGAATCCAAAATTTTTATAGTATCAATCTTATTGCAAATATAAAGTTCTATAAATGTTGTTATGTATGCTTTTTCGTTATCTCTATTATTAACCAAGGTATTTGTATTTTATAGTTTTCAGCCGTGAGTAAACCCCCACTCCTACTCATGTCATATTAACAATAGGCTGTTATGTTATGAAGCACTTTATTTGAAACCTAAATACTAAAGATTGTTCTCATCGAATTTTTATATAAATGCAAATATTTGGCGGTCGTGGGAAATCAGCTATTGAGGTTGTACACATGATTTTCGAAAAATGTCTGCAAATGTACATCGATCCAACCCCGGAGATGACGAAAATGAGGCCCTTTCAAAATTATATATATATGTATATAGAAAACTTGTTCGGCTGTTTCCGTAACTGTTCGGCTCAGACCAGTTTCCTGAAATTGGTTCTGACTCGTGTAGGCTTTTACTTTGTGAGATATATGCAAATACGTTCTGTTGATCCCCCCCCCCCCTCCTTCTTTAGTTCTGGTACTACTAAAAGTTCAGTTATTAAAATATAAATTATTCTGATTCATTATAAATTGCAGTACTAGATACAGTAAATAGTTTGCAATAAAGTTAACGTGTGATATTCGCAAATATATCAGTAATTGTTGTTCTTCTCAGTGATGAATATGTCTATCTATCTGCTCAGCTATAAGTGGTTGGCAGATCTATTAGTTTACAATTCAGTAGCCGTTTCCGTTACAGCTTATTAAAATTAACTGAAAGATTTCTCATTACCGTTTGTATTTACTCATGGTGGTGTTAAGTGTTAGCAGTATGCAGATTTCTCTATTTTAAAAAAATCACGTGGGAAATCTGCTTAGTTTAAGCAGCACCTGCGTGACGGAATTTTATTTTTGACTGGGAAAAGAGTTTTACATGTAATTAATACAGTTGATACAATGTTTGTGAACAATTTTAATAATGTTTGCGTTGTTCTTGACAGTTGAACGGGAGGAAGTTTACCGAGTTCTTCGGCGTAGACACGATCACCGTTTCAGGAAGCGGAAGCAACAGAGCTGTCTACTACCAGCCGATCGCGTCCCTGAATATATTCTCTATTCCAACATCATTTCTCCAGTCGGGTAATTTTACTGGAGATTGGAACGATGTTCCAGTTACCAAGGCTGTCTACAAAACCTCTGGAGGTATTGGATTATGGATAGACCCCATCTCAGGATGCCTACTCTACAACCAGGTATCGCAGAACAGCATCAACACATACAGCCCTCTGCTTAGAACAACGAGGTATGTACTTCTATTATTCAATTAGTCATTATAGGCGGAAGTGGGATAAAACCGGGTAGCTAAGGTTGGAAGGCTTCCGGAAACCACAACAAATAAGTAAAGTTTTAATGAAATAAAGTCTACTTATTTGTCAACGTAACTACAGTTTCAAAAAACCAAATTTAAAATTTTAAAGAAGGTTTACCCAACTTTTTTTTTGTAAAAAATCATTTTGCCCGGTTTTACCCCACTAGTAGGGTAAAATCGGGTACATATTGTTACGTTTTTATTACCAATACCAGTAATAAACGTTGTTAATAAGAGTTCTTTTGGATTGCAAAATTAAACACACACAAGTTTCACAGTTTTTATCACTGCACAATTTATTTCACAATGCACAATACACTTGGTAATTATTCTTAATTACTACTCACAGTATACACTGATAGCGTCACTGTTCTTCAGATTACACAGTCCAATAATTCACTCACGGTCACTGAAGTACACCAAAAGACGGCACTGCACTGTCCTTTACTTCGCGGCACTGCACTGTCCTTTACTTCGCGGCTCAACACTGTTCTTCTTATAAATACACTTTACCGCACTGCACTAAGTCGCACTGTAGCACCGAACGCACATATGAGGACTTGAGAAGAAAAGTGACTCGCTCGTGGCTGTCCGGTTCTTTATATACGTCGTCATACATCAAAGAGGAATTGGCTGGGCCCTTCAACGTCTGGTTTGGACGGGTCTAGTAGGAGCTAGACCCTATTTCGGCTTCTCTGATCTGCATCGCACTTCCAAAATAAGCGACTCTCTCTCTCTCTCTGAAGGATTATTCATGTATTTAGTTTTCACTATGTTTTTCTTATGGGAAAATGAAAATGTAAAGATTTTTAATCAAATTAATGTTTTTTGTTAATAAAAAATGTTGTTTGATGTAATTAAACAAACCCCCTTTTGGGTACAATACAAAAAAATGAAATAAAAATATAAAACATAACAACATTAATCTTTTTAGCTATTTCAAAACAATTATATATTTCAAAAAGTAAATTCATAGTTGCAAGATTTATCATATTGTTTGTCATTATACATGCTTTTACAGTGAAATAATTTAACTAAATTAGGTAAAATTATACTTTTCATGTTTCGAGAATCAGGGCATAGCTGCTACCCGGTTTAACCCCGCGCGTAAAGTTTAAATACAACATTGCGTCATTCGGCCATTCCAAACAAAGACAATTAGTTAGTGCTAAAATAAAGGTAATTAAATCCTGTGCTAAGGGAACTACATGCCTGTGAGCTAATTGGAATAGGTGCGCAGTACATACAATCAAAAGCCTTTTCCTCCAAAATCATAAGCAGGTTCCACGAAAATTGAATTATTGCCAGTACACAAACCAAGTAGTACTACTAACGATTTGGCGTTAATGGCCGCTGCTTCTTCTTCAAAGGTGGATTGTAGTTGCTCCGGCTAAGAGGAGGTACCCGGTTTGCTCACGACTACCCGCGCTATACCCTACACTCCCCTATATTGAACAGTAAATCTTAGCTTCCAACAAGGAAGTATCATCTCGACTTTTTAGCAGATTTTCCCTAAGGGAAATCAGCTATTGAGGTGGTATTCATGACGCGATTTTCGATCCTTCTCCATGTCAATCGATCCTACCTAGGACATGCCCAAAATGAGGTCCGTTCAAAACTATATATGTCAGCTGTCGCTCTAGGGTTCGCAATTATTTTTTATTCGTTACCAAACTCATATTTACTCGTTTTATGCAAAACTAAAGATCAAGTTCGTTCATGGCTGGAATCAGCCAAAAAAAGTGGGGGGGTTAAGAGGGGGGTATTGGAGAAAATTCGAAATATTTCCGTTAATATATGTTGGATTGAAAACTTTTATAGAAGCAATTTTATTAGAATTGAATCTACTATAAATATTGTTATATACACTTATTCTCTATATTGAATATTAACCGAGATGTTTCCATTTTTATTAAGTGTGTGCGGATAATAGATGAGATGAGATCGGCTGATGTCTGTTCTATTCATGAGTTTCCGCCGAAAGCTAGTTCGTCTGTATCCGATCTGTTCGCCTCTCGTGAAATTGACTTATGGACTCGTTACTGTTATTAGGTAAGCAGATTTTTCTATTGTAAAACATCACGAGGGGGAGTGCTTAGCTTACGCAGCCCCTACGTGAGGTGGATTTTCGAAAATTAGAAATATCTCCGTTACTATACGTCGGATCAAAAAAATTGTTATAGAAACAATCTTATTAGAATTGAATATACTATAAATAAATATAACTCCCTTTTGTTGTCATATTAACTATGACTAGGGTTATAGTACTAGTGACTATAAACCCCCCCCAGTCCCACTTGTGCAATAAGAATGTATAATAGTTTATTTAGTCCTGCCCTGAAGAAGAGAAAATAAATATTCTCGAAATATCGGCATAAAACTAAGATTTATTTCACCAACATTGACCAAAACTCCGAGAAGAATAAACACTCCCTATATATATATATATATATAATATATATTTATATATATATATATATATATATATGTGTAATTTTGAAAGGACCACATTTTCGTCATCTCCTGGGTAGGATCGATGGACATTTGAAGAAATTATTTGAAAATCGCGTCATGAGTACGACCTCAATAGCTGATTTCCCTTGGGGGGAATCATTCATTATAAAATACTGTACTAGATATAGCAAATAGTTTTCATTAAAATTAATATGTTATATTCTGATATATTTCAGTAATTGTTTTTGTTTCCAGTGAGAGCTTTGCAGAACATTTTGTTTACATTTCAAACGCTTCCCGTTGAGAGGTCATTAAAATTGACTCGAATATTTCTTACTGCCGTTTGTATTTATTCACTTAATATTCAAGGTGGTATTGTGTTACCAGCATGTAGATTTATCTATTGTTAGCCTTCACAAGGGAAATCTGGTTAGTTTATGCTACCCTTGCGTGACGGACCCTTTTTTTTAATTCCGGAGCAAATTAAAACAGAACATTTTCGCTTCTCGACATTCTTTCCTCCTGTTTTGTGAAACACACATTTTAATTTATAAAGTATTTAATACATTGTGTCAAGCAAGGTGAATTTAAATATTGTAAAGCGTAATTCTATATTATAATTAATTAATTTGTTTCGTTTTTTTTTTATTTCAGTACCGTAGCAGCTAGTCAACAGGTGGCAGTTGTTTTTGACTTCACAGTAAACAGCTACAACCCTAGAGTGAAGTATGCTGTGTCGGTTGACTTGCCCAGATATGACAAAGGATTTTCAACAACACAAGGACCACCCTTGAGAATATTCAGTCTTACCACTATTGGCTAAATAGTAAATTTAAAAAAAAAGACAAGGAGAAATGATTTAAATGTATTCAGAACTGATTTAGACTTGTGATAGTTATATTAGAATATCAGATTTATGAAAGTGTGTAACTAAATTTTAATAAAGTTCTTATTCCATGCAATTTTGTATTATGTTATTTATTCGCCGCAATTCCTCTTTTCTGAATGGTTTCTGCTGCGAATCCACTTTTATGTTCTTAAATAAATAAAATTATTTGGGACGTCATCAACCGATTTGCAATTTTAGCAAATTTGGAAACTAGCTATTGAGGTTGTACTCATGATGACGAAAATGAGGTCCGTTCAAAACTGTATGTACGAGTATATATACACTCAACAGCAAAAAAAAAAACCAGGACACTTCATTTTTGTCGTATTAAAAGCTAATTTTCAGCAATTTTCTTTATGTGGGTATTCTAGTTATTACAGAGAATGTAGAGTCTAAGTCCATTGAACTAATCCCTTCAGGATTAGTAAACAATTAGATAAAACTCAGATTAGATTTATTTGTCGTGAAGTTGATCTATTCTAAACTGTAAGTAGTTTTTCGCACATTTAAACATCTTTAATTATTAACCAAGCATTTTCTTTAATTAATGTTTTATTTTTATTTCGGTCCAGAATAATGGGTCTTTCAAATTTAGATGGAAGGCCGGAGCTTGCGTTACATTGCCAAAACGCTTGGGGTAGCGAAGTCTACCATTCACTGTAATAAAAATAAAGAATAATTTTTTTTTAAATGTGTTAATTTATCTTTTTCTTTTTTTTATTTCGTATTTTTTTGTAAATAATCAATAAAAATTATTCACTTTTGGCAGATTTTGTTTAAACAACCTATAGATTAACCAATTATTTTAATTAAAAAGATTAATATACATATATATTAAGTATTTTACAAAATTATAAGACTAAATCTAAGTGTCCGGTTTTTTGCGGTTTAGTGTATATTGTTGCGAAAATTAAATACATGAATAATCCTTCAGAGAGAGAGAGTCGCGTATTCTAGAAGTCCAAGATAGATCAAAGAAGCCGACAGGGGGTCGAGCCCCTACTAGACTCGTACAGCCCAGCGTGGAAGGGTCCAGACAATTCCCCCTTTGATGTATGCCGACGACCTATATAAAGAACCAGCCAGCCGGGAGCGAGTCAGTTTTATTCTCACCTGTCTTGATGTTCACATCAGTGCTTCAGTGCGACTTAGTACAGTGCGGTAAAGTGTTTTTATGTGAAGAACAGTGTTGTGCCGTGACTGTAAGTAACAGTTTAGTGCCGTGTTTAAAGGACAGTGCAGTGCCGTCTTTGTTGTGAATTTCAGTGAGTGAATTATTGGACTGTGACTCATTGAAGAACAGTGACGCTATCAGTGCATACTGTGAGTAGCAATTAAGAACAATTAACCAAGTGTATTGTGCATTGTTAAATAAATTGTGCAGTGATAAAAACTGTGAAACTTGTGAGTGTTTAATTTTGCAATCCAAAAAGAACTCTTATTAAAAACGTTTATTACTGGTTTTGGTAATAAAACGTAACAATATAATCTATACATACCGATCTAGAGGTCACAATATTTGTTTAGTCTTTACGAAACTGGATATATAAGTGTTGTAGGTAAAATGACAGATCAAGTTCGTTAGCGGTTAACGCGAAAAAATCGCAATTGGGAGGGGGGGGTTGAAGGAGGAATTTCGAAAATTCTTAATATCTCCTTTATTATACGTCAGACCGAAAAATTGTGTAAAGCCAATCTTATTGAAAATGTAATGTTTTATAAATGTTGTTATGTACGATTTTTCACTATTTTGATTATTAACAGAGTTATTTGCATTATTTAGTTTATGGACTTCAGTAAACGCCCTCTCCTACATATTTAATATTAACAATAAGCTTTTATGTTATGAAGCACTTTATTTGAAGCCTAAATAACAAATATTGTTTTCATTAAACTCTTACGGCATGAGATAAATGCAAATACTTGACGCAAGTGGGAAATCTGCTTAGTTATAGCAGCCCCTGCGTGACGGATTTTATTCCTATCTCACCTTGTGGCCTTTATCAGTAGAACTATACTAATCTTACAAAATATAAGATTCGGGAAACTGTAATCGAATTGTAGGTACGTATTCTTAATCAAATATTTTAAAATTATGATCGAAATGTTTCCATAAATGAGGTAAATAATAATTACATGGTAATAAATGAAACAGAATAAAGCAACATTTAACAAGTATTGTTAATAATGAAAATAAAACCGCTTTGACAGATCATTCCATTTCTAAAACACACACTTTAAATTTTGAAAAAGTTAAAATAATTGATAAAGAAAGTTATTTATACTAAACGAAACATTTAAGAAAATATATAAAAAATATAATATAAAACAATATTCAAGATAGAGAATAAATGTATATAACAATATTTATAGTGCATTTCATTTGCAATAAGATTGGTATGTTGCGATCTGGCTGCGGCGATAAGCAGTGGAAGCTGTAATATATGAAAAATTCCACAACCAAACCACTAACAAGAATTTAGGAAGGGCCACCAACAATCGACTCAAGTCAAAATTCAAAAATATATACATTTATTTATAATTAAATTATTCTCCGATAATATTAATAATTAAAATGAAAAGGCACCTTTATAAATATAATGGGGGACACTTAATAATACTTAGTCTATATTACAATAGAAAGACTTAGCTGTTTAATAGAAGTGCTGACTTAGCCGTGAGAGGTAGAATCGGCTAGGCAGGCCGGAACAAGCTGAAGGATTAACTCTCGCTCGTGAACCAGGGTCTCCCCTCCAGAGGATGCCGAATATGACTGATCTTAATCCGTCGTGTCGGGGTCCTTATATAGGGCTAATCCGGGAGTGAACTTTGAACTGCCGATCGAAATACGCTCAAAAAGTGCATTTAATGTGAATTAATTATCGAAATTCATCCGTATTATTACTTAGTGCACTGACGTTAAGAGCTGTGAATGTTATTATCAAAATCCATCGGCGTTATCTATGAAAATGCTAGAGCACATGGTGACTTCACTCCAAATTGGATATAATTCTTATTTAAAGGTAAAAACAATACATTTAAGCATTCATACATAATAATCTTAATGTGCTCTGTGCTGGGAATACTCAGAATATAAAATATATGGCCATTTATAATGGGCTTATGTAATGCAATGTCAATTTCATTACATCACCCCCTCCCCCGGGACCAAAAGTCTATTGATCAAACATCAAGTCAAACTCAATAATAAATAATCATAATAAATCATAAATATAACACAGGAAGCAATGGAATGTATACCCAATGGTGAACATATAGAATATCAAGTTATTATTGATATGCATATTTCCTATACTAATAATTTTAAGTCCTTGTCTGGTGTGAAATAAATAAATAGTGTAAGCCAATATATACTAGTTGGAGGTAGGGCATCCCGAACGGCTTACAGTGATGCTCAACGCAATCACAATATTGGTCCAAAACCAAAAAAAAACAAGGGATCCCAAAAAATAACGCCTCCAACGACTGAGGACCCAACAGGAACTGCCCACTACAAAAGGGCACATATATGTCCATAAATAATAAATCAGAAAAATGACTAATCATAGTCAGGGTCCCCAGTTACACCAAGACATGATGAATTATCTAGAACACATATGTGGAGACTCAGCTCATGTTCAATAAAATTTTGCCCATATTGGCATATGTAGGAAATATCAGTGTAAATTGTGATGTGCAAATATAGAATAGTGTTGACAAGGCACACCCTAATCTAATTTATAAAGTTTATGACTACATATTTTCATATGCGTCAGTTCACCAATATGTATTATATGTATTACATAAAAAAAATATGCTTCCATGTGTATCCATTCCAAAGAAGGGATAGGAAAAGTTTAAATATGATGATGATCAATTCAGATAAAATATATCTGTAAGACTTTTCTAACTCAGGACCAATAAATTATCAAAAAAAATTTGATCCAAAAATCTAAAATTATTCCCAAAAAATTCAAAATTTGGCCCGGGAGGGATTGATTACATCAGAGACTTAATCTAAAAAAGGCCTATTTACAAAATTGTATGGGATCCATTATAAGAATATGAATATTTACATATTACAAAATATTTACATACAATTTGCTTTACAATAATAAAAAAAAACAGGACAGGTGCCTTGTGACAAAGAAGAACTAATACAGGGGGAAAAAAAATTAAAGCCTTCACAACTGATCTTAAATCAAAAACTACAATTGGGAACTAAGCCCTAATAAAAAAAATTAATGAAAATCCCTTGTGAATGCACAAACCAAAAAAAAAATAACCCCTATACTTCTTGTCACTAAAATGGATCCTCATACTTTAAAAAGACAGGACAAATTTTTCCCTAACAAAATACAATATAAGGGGGGAAATTAAAAATAAACTAGTATACTACATAAATACTGTTTTGATGTCTTCTCCCTCTTCTTCGTCGTCTGGGACGTTGATGATGAAGTAGAAAGGATGATGTCTTCATCTCCTTGAGAAGTTGCATCTCTGGAAGGGGAGTTGAGGACATCTATTCCAGCTGTATACTGTCCTATCAGCTAATATGCAGAGTGCTCTCTGCATTCAAAGTCTCTGAAATCTTTCAAATGGATCAGTGTCCGTTCCATAATTACAAGTCAGCCCTCCATAGATTTGGAACAACTATCCTCTCACGGTCTGGTCAAGCCTCAAAAATTTACTTTACAAAATTTGAAACTAAGTTAAAAGGCTAAGTTAAGGCATTATTTATTTATCAAAATGATAGATTACAATAAATTTATACAATAAAAAAAATTCTATCAATGAGGACAAATTTGTAAGCTTTACAATATTTAATACAAAATTAATTTCAAACAATTTACAAAAATTGCTTACAATAATTAATTGAAAATAATCCTCAATCAAAAATTTAAGGTTTTAGGCCTCTTTTTCTAGGAAAAAAAAATTCACAATTAGATGATTATAAGTAATGAAAATTCTATTAATCATTAGAGGACTTATAAAAACCTAAGGTGCCTTCTCAGAAAATTGGACTCATATATAAGAGTCTCTGAGAACCTATCAACAAGTGATTGTTGGTTGACCCTGTGTTAAGGAACATACATGCTATTAAACATAAATATCTCATCATGCATGCAACAAAAACTTAACACTTGAGAGAAACATAAAGGAAATAATATTATTATATCCATAATTCCTAAAAAACAAATTATTAATTTCTGAAAAAAAAAATTCATTAATGTTCTCGGGTCCTGGGCACCTACTCTTCCTGCTGAGGAAGAATTTCTGCAGTTTACCCTCATGCTTAGGAGCGACACCTGAAAGGAAATGTATAATTAATCGAAACCTTTAAAACCCTTCATCTGCGAAATATGAGCAGTCTTAATATCTGAACTATCGTGTATAGAGACAACTTCATAAGTGACTTCTGATAGTCTCCTAACAATTTTATAGGGATCAGTATAACGATAGGACAACTTCGCAGAGACGTAATGATCTTTTTGGGACAAAACGTAGGATTTTAATAAAACAACGTCGCCAATCTTGTAGCTGGTGAATTTCTTCTTCTTGTTGTAGTTCCTCTCTTCGCTCTTCCTGGCGCGTATTAAATTGTTCCAGGCGTCTTTCCACATTTCTTCCTGAGTAGCCGGTGGCCATTCCATCTGAAGGTCCCACTGTAGATGCAGAGGGGTAATTAGTTCTCTCCCCAAAAACAGAACTGCGGGAGAAATTTTAGTGGAGGCATGCTTGGAGGAATTTATGGCTTGTTGTATATAATGCAAATTTCTTGCCCAGTCCGAGTGATTGTCAGCATGAAGGGAATGAATGGCCGTTTTAATGTTTCAAATCTGACATTCGGCCAGGCTGGGATAATGACGCACCAAGTATTGTCTCGTCATTCCATGGGAGAATAAATAATCCTGGTATTTCTTGGAGCGGAAAATACTAGCCCTATCTGAGCATATACAATGCCAGTAACCAAAAGTCGAAAAGATATGGTTTTGGAGGGCTCTTAGCACAGTAGACACAATGCTATTTCTCATAGGAATCATAAAGGTGAATCTAGTAAAAGCATCTACAGCTATAAGAATGTTTTTATATCCCAACAAACTCGGGGGCAGAGGGCCAGCCAAACCTATGAACAATTGTTCATGGGACCTTTGGTATACCTTAGATGAGAGTCTACCTTGCTCTCCAGCCTGATCTGGCTTAGACTTGGCACAAATTAAACATTTTTGAATTTTGTCAGTAATGAAGTCCTTTAAATTAGGCCAATAAAAAACAGATGACATTTTATCACAAGTCTTAGTGATTCCTTGGTGAGTTCACAATTCAGAGTCGTGAAAATATTTAAATATCACATCCTTCAATTTTTGAGGAACTACATAACTTTCTGGGCTTGGAGCAGTACACCACTTTTCCTCTAACCATTTTAAATTTGGACTTGGAATTGGAGAGGACGGCTTTCCGGAGTTGCTGAATTTCCGCATCTTCTTCCTGAGCTTGCTGGAAATCGGAAAACAAGTCCGGGAGCCCAGCTATAAATGGCGCACAAATAACATAATCAGGGGTATCCGTTGAGGTTTCGCTAGGAGGATTCCGGGACAAATAATCCGCGAGGGAGTTTAATTTTCCCTGAACATGATGAACTTTGAATTGAAAATTAAGAAGTTTAATGCACCAACTAGCAAAACGCCCTCCAAGATGAGCTTCCTCAGATAGAGTAGATAAAGCTTTATGGTCCGTATACAAATTGAACTCACCTAATGATAAATAACTCTCAAATTTCTCCACACCAAATATTACTCCTAAGGCCTCTAAATCAAATGCGGAGTATTTAGCCGCATTTTTATTTAAAGAACGAGAGGCAAAAGCAATGGGGTGAATGATATTGTCTTCCCCTTTCTGGGCTAACACAGCCCCTAAGCCAAGACTACAGGCATCAGTATACAAAATATATCGTTTAGAGAAATTTGGCAGGGCAAGGGCAGGAGGAGAAGTAATTCTTTCTCTTAATTTAGACCAGGCATCTTCACAGACTTTATTCCATACTGAAGGACTGTCTTTTCTCCTTAAGGAATTTAAGGGAGCGGCAATGACAGACAAGTCTGGGATAAATTTTCCAAAAAAAACCAATTGCCCCAAAGAATTGTGCAACCTGTTTGGGGGTCGTAGGTTTTGGTATTTCCAAAATTGATTTTATTCTGGCGGGATCAATACTAATGTGACCATTTCCAATCCGGTGCCCTAGGTAAATTATAGAATTTTCGGCAAATAATATTTTATCAGGGTTTACAGTTAAATTTGCTCTTCTTAATCTCTGAAGTACCATTTTTACATGAACTATATGTTCATCCAAGGTGGTGGAGTAGATGAGGACGTCATCTAAATATGAAAACACAAACTTATAACGAAAGTCACCAATAACCTCGTCCAATAGGGCAGAAAGGACTTGCCCTCCAGTGCGCAATCCAAAAGGGACAACTTTAAAAGAATATATGTTCCAGGGGGTGGTGAAGCTACATAATTTTTTACTGTTTTCTGACAGAGGTATTTGATAATATGCCTGGTTTAAATCTAAAATGGTGAAATATCTTGCTTCACTTAAATATAAAAATGCACTCTCAACAGTTGGCAATGGACATTGGATATATTCTGTAGCAGAATTAAGTTTGCGGTAATCCACCACCAGCCGAAATTTATTTACCCCGCATTGGCCAGCATGTTCTTTTTTTACTAATAAACATGGGGATGAAAACTCTGTGCGGGTTTTCTCTATAACCCCTTGGTCAACTAATTGATTAATCATTTCCCGCATTATTTCCAATTGATATACAATAGGGATTGTTTTTAAAATAACCTCCGGTTTTAATTTAATATCATATTCTACTAAATTGGTTAACCCCAATTCTGTTGTCAGAACATCTTTAATTTGAGAGAAGAGCACATCCTTATGAATAGATATTACATTACAAGCAACAGAGTTATCCTCAATCCTAGGTTCAAACAAAAATTTTTTATCAGGCAGAAATGAGAAATAAAATTCATTATTAGCAAAATTAAGTATCATTCTACTCTGTTTCATAAAATCCAATACTAAATTAAGTCAACTGGCAATTTTGGAGATATAGCCATGTCCAGGGGCCAAGACAAGTTACTGTAACTAACTTTAACTTTACAAGTTTCATCAATGGACAATTTATCATTATTACCCAAGACAACCAGAATATTGGCAGGACATTTATTTAATTTATAGCCGCTCATTACCAATTCTTTACACTTAGAATTATGTATAAAAGACAAAGTGGATCCACTGTCCACTAAAGCTTTCATGGGTAATGATCCTATAGTTACAGTAATCAAATTAGTTTTGGACACATTTAAATTTAAAAATTCTTTAATATCTTGACCCCGATTAATTAGTTTTTTGATTGATTTTCTTTATCTTCGGGGCGCCTAACCTTTTCCCCATCTTTAATATTAGATTTTCTTCTCCTAGGGTTTTTATGTTTACAAGGAGCAGGAGGTGTGGGAACATACACCACTTGGGGAGGTGCCATATAATTTAATCTTTCTTGGGGTTTAAACTTTGTGTTCCACCTAACCTGGGTCTTTTTAGGTGGAGATGTAGGAGACTTTGACTGCTCCCTATGATAGTTTGGTCTATCTCTGCCCCGATCCTGGTTTCTGTCAGGAAAATTGTGTCTATAATAATTATTGTTGTTATTATTATTATTATTATTATTATTATGACTATATCTATTATAGTTCCTGTTCCGGGCACCATTTGAGTCGCTATATGGTCTGTGCGACTCTTCCCTCCCCCTTGAATTTAGAAAATCCATTAGTGATTTTATGTCCTCAATTGATTTATAAGGGCGGGTGGGAGGGTTAACGCAGACCTATTTTCCACAAAGTTATTACTTGATGTATACTGTTTAGCATTTAATTCTAATTTCTCTACTCTATCAATTAATAAATTTAATTCCCTGAATGTGGAAGGAATAGTATTAAATGTAAAAAATGATCGTGTTCGGTCATTAGCATTTTCTAATATTATTTCAATTATTTCACTTTCATTTTCAAATTTCAAAATTTCAGAATATTTAATTACATGGTCCGCATATTCCCGGAATGGTTCCCCAGCCTTTTGTTGCCTATATATATAATCAATTTTGTACTGTAATCTAGTACGAGGCGTAGTGTTTGACAAAAGTGTGTCCCTCACTTTTTCAAACGTTAAATTGGGAGAAGTTAATAAATGCTTCAAAACTGCCTGAGGCTGGGAAAATGTCAGTCTTTCAAAAATTTTATCAAACCAGGTGGGCTTTAATTTATTAATCTCGTAAAGTGCCTCCAAAAATTCTAAGATAGAATGAGGGTCGCTAGTCCTCAAAGTGGGTATGTTATTTAATAGGGAGTCGAAATATGGGGGTAATTTTTTAACAGGCTCTGAAATTCTAAATGTATCCTGTAAAAAGGTGTAACCACTAGCTGGAGTCGATGCCTTCTCTTCAAATTGGGTTGGCTGTCTAGAAATACTAGGAAGGGCATTATCATGGGGAACATTTGTTGGTGCCTCAAATATTTTGGAAAAGGTCCCCGCACACTCCAGCATGCCCCCTAAGCACTCCGTAAGCTTGGCAAAATAAGAATGAAATTCTGATTTAAATTCTAAAAGCTTTTTTTCAAGTTGCAATTCCACTAATTTTTCTATACCTTCAGCACTGATTCGTTGATTTCGTGGTGTTGATCCTGTGCAGTCATATTTTGTTGCTCGGCATCCATGATGAAAAAGAAAAGGAGACGGTGGATACAACAACAGGACAACAAAAAATAAAATTATTTAACCTTCCTAAACCCCAATTACTCTAAACTGGGTAAAAAATTAATTTATAAAAAATTTAATATAAAATATAAATTTAGCGATGTATACGCTAATCGGCAGACGCTAGATAAATTACGTAGCGTATAATAAAAAAAAATATGCCGATAGAAAAGGTTCAGCTACAGTTAGTAGTGAGACCGAATTATTGTGGCTTCTCAAAAAATGTTGAGAACCACGCTCTGCTACCACTTGTTGCGATCTGGCTGCGGTGATAAGCAGTGGAAGCTGTAATATATGAAGAATCCCACAACCAAATCACTAACAAGAATTTAGGAAGGGCCATCAACAATCGACTCAAGTCAAAATTCAAATATATCTATGAAAATGCTAGAGCACATGGTGACTTCACTCCAAATTGGATATAATTCTTATTTAAAGGTAAAAACAATACATTTAAGCATTCATACATAATAATCTTAATGTGCTCTGTGCTGGGAATACTCAGAATATAAAATATATAGCCATTTATAATGGGCTTATGTAATGCAATGTCAATTTCATTACAACATTTATTCTCTATCTTGAATATTAACCGAGATATTTGCATTTTTATTAAATCTGGGCGGCTAACGGACGAGTGACTTTCTCGCCAAAAGCTAGTTCGGCCGTTTCCTTAACTTCTCGGCTCTCGTGAAATTTCTCTATTCTAAACTTTCACGTGGGAAATCTGCTTAGTTTACGCAGCCCCTGCGTGACGGACTTTTATTTTTTTGGATCGGTACCAACAACGACATTTAATCAAACTATCAGACACATTTAACATTTAATCAGTTTTTTGTTAAACTAAAGATCAAGTTTGGATATCTACTTTAATAGACGTCGTTCTTAAAAATTCTACGAGTATATAAGCAATCTTATTGACTATTTAATTTTCTATATATGTTGTTATATACATGTTTTCTCTATCTTCAACAGTACCTGAGATGTTATCATTTCTTAGTTTTCAGCCTTCAGTAAATACCCACTTTTAGTCATCAAATTTTAATTTAATTCTAATATATCATGGCCCCCCCCTTCCTGTCATAATAAAATTCATAACTTTTGTTGTCAATAACTCACATTGAGCATGGAACTCCGGTGATACACGATTGTGTATGAGGGAGATATACGTTTTTTTTAAAAAAAAACAAAAGAAAAAACACACAACTATATTTAATCTTAATTTCAATTATTTTGAATTCATTTTAAATACATATTCCAGTTTATTCAAAAATTTATTTATTTTTATTATATTTTATTTAATATTTTTTATTTGATTTCCCTATTATCCAAGTTTCTTTCTTTCAATTCTCTCATTTTAATTTTTTTTTAAATTAGTTTTGGATTCTATCTTTTGTTTGTTCCTTTGTTGTGTTCGATTTCTATTTTTTGCGTTCCATTTCTGTTTTTCGTTTCAATTCTGTTACATTTTCTTTTTCTATTTCTTTTTTGCGTTCCATTTCTGTTTTTCGTTTCAATTCTGTTACATTTTCTTTTTCTATTTCTTTTTTGTGTTCCATGTCTGTTTTGGGTTTTCCATTTTGTTTATGTGTTCCATTTATGTTTATGTGTTCCATTTCTGTTTAGGTGTTCAATTTCTCGTTTTTGTTTTCCATTTGGTTATTGTGTTCCATTTCTGTTCTGTTTCTGTTCCAATTTTGTTTTCTATTCTTATTTTGCGTTCCATTTCTGTTTTTGGTTCCCATTTCTGTTTTTTGTTGCATTTCTATTTTTCATGCTCAATTACTATTTCGTATTGCTTTTCTGTTTTTCGTGTTCAATTTCTGTTATGTTGTTTTATTTTCGTTTAAATTAATTTTGTTTTGTTTTTAATTTTATACAGTTTTTTTTTCTGAGCAACATCGCGGCAGCTCCAAACCTCCAAATAAATAAATTTAAAAGAAATAAATAATATATCATGAAACACATTATTTTTAAATACCGAACATTGTTTTCAATGGGCAATAATTATGTGGATTCATGTAAATAGTTAGTGTGATGACGTCTTCAATTATGATTTTATTGACCGCCAACTACTCATGTGATTTTTTATTTTTTGTTTTGGAAATAGAGATTATATATCAATGTGAGATCTGTCATTCACGTGTATAATTTGCTATCTTTACACTTTTTTTGAGATAAGGATTTCTCATGGATAATCTTGAATTTTTATAAGCAGGGGATGGTGCCATCAGCGGGGCATAAAGCTAGAGGGAAATATGCTCAGTTCACGCAGCACTTGAGTGAAGGGATGTATCTTTTGCGATATTGTGTTATAGATGACGGAATTTTAACAGTGTTTTGAAAGAAGCCTTCTTGAGGATAACCTCAATAGCTAGCTGATCTCTCGAAAGAGACATACTAATAGATAGAAGTCCGTCACGCAGGGGCTGCGTAAACTAAACAGATTTCCTATGTGAAGTTTTACAATAGAGAAATCTGCATACTGGCAACACAATACCACCGTGATTAAATACAAACGGTAATGAGAAATCTTTCAGTTAATTAAAATAAATTCCCAACTGAAACGGCTTCTGAATTGTAAGAATAATTTATATTTTAATAACTCAAATTTTAGTAGTCCAAGAACTAAAGAAGGGGGGGGGGCGGATGAACAGAACGTATTTGCATAAATCTCACAAAGTAACGAAAGTAAGGTAAGGTTAGAAGAAGCTTCCACCTGAGCCGAGTACTGGCGGAAATGGCCGACCAAATCCGAACTATACTCGACCACAGACTTCATAAAAATGCAAATATCTCGGTTAATATTCAAGATAGAGAATAAATGTATATAACATTATTTATAGTAAATTTAATTTTCAATAAGATTGATTCTGTACAATTTTTCGATCCGACACATAGTAACGGAGATATTTTGAATTTTCGAAAATCCTCCCCTTTAACCCCCCCCCTCCCACTGGTCCGATTTCAGCCGTTAACGAACTTGATCTTTCTTTTTACATAAAACGACTAAATATCGAGTTTGGTACCGATCAAACAAAAATTGCGACCGCTAGAGCGGTAACAGACAAATATATAGATAGATAGATCTATATATATATATATATATATATATATATATATATATATATATATATATATATATATACAGTTTTCAACGGACTTCATTTTCGTCATCTACTAGGTAGGATCGATGGACATTTGAAGAAAAATTTCGAAAATTCCGTCATGAGTACAACCTCAATAGCTAATTTCCCTTAGGGGAAATCTGCTAAAAGTCCGTCACGCAGGGACTCCGTTAACTAAGCAGATTTCCCACTTGCGACACGTATATGCATTTATCTCAAAAAGAGAAAATTTAATTAAATCAATGTTTGGTATTTGAGCTTCAATAAAGTGCTCCATGATAAGAGCTTCATAATATAACAGCTTATTGTTAATATAACATGAGTAGGAGTGGGGGTTTGCTGAAGGCCGAAACATAAAGAATGCAAATATCTGTGTTAATTATCAAGAAAAAGTCCGTCACGCACGGGCTGCGTAAACTAATATCAGATTCCCCACGTGAAGTTATACAATAGAGAAATCTGCATATTGCTAACGCTCAACACCACCGTGAGTAAATACAAACGGTAATGAGAAATCGTTAAGTTAATTTTAATAATCTCCCAACGTAAACGGCTTATGAATTGTAAACAAATAGGTCTGCCAACCACTGACATATTCTTCACCGGAAAGAAAAACAATTACTGATATACGTCTGAATATAACTCATTAACTTTATTGCGAACTATTTGCTATACCTTGTTCTGCAATTTATAATGAATCAGAATGATTTAAAATTTTAGTAGTCCAAGAAATAAAGGAGTGGCCGGGGGGGGGGGGTCATCAACAGAACGTATTTACATATATCTCACAAAGTAAAAGGTTAGAAGGCAAAAACGGTTAGGTTACAGGAGAGCCGAACAGTTACGGAAATGGCCGAACTAATCCGGAAACTTCCGACAGTAGCCGCACACACACTTAATAAAAATCGAAGGTAACGTAAGGTTAGAAACGACAGGTAAGGTTAGAAGAAGCGTCCACCTGAGCCGAGTACTGACAGAAATGGCCGACCTAATCCGAAGTATGCCCAACCACAGACTTCATAAAAATGCAAATATCTCGGTTAATATTCAAGATAGAGAATAAATGTATATAACAATATTTATAGTAAATTTAATTTGCAATAAGATTGCTTCTATACAATATTTCGATCCGACGCATAACAAAAGAGATGTTACGAATTTTCGAAATTACCCTTCTAAAATCGCCCACTCACTGATCGGATTTCAACCATTAATGAACTTTATACCTAGTTTTATATAAAACGTTTAAATGTCGAGCTAGGTAACGATCAAACAAATGTTGCGACCCCCAGTGTGTTAACAGTCTCTCTCTCTCTCTCTCTCTCTCTCTCTCTCTCTCTCTCTCTCTCTCTCTCTCTCTCTCTCTCTCTCTCTCTCTCTCTCTCTCTCTCTCTCTCTCTCTCTCTCTCTCTCTCTCTCTCTCTCTCTCTCTCTCTCTCTCTCTCTCTCTCTCTCTCTCTCTCTCTCTCTCTCTCTCTCTCTCTCTCTCTCTCTCTCTCTCTCTCTCTCTCTCTCTCTCTCTCTCTCTCTCTCTCTCTCTCTCTCTCTCTCTCTCTCTCTCTCTCTCTCTCTCTCTCTCTCTCTCTCTCTCTCTCTCTCTCTCTCCCACTCTCCGTCTCTCTCTCTCTCTCTCTCTCTCTCTCTCTCTCTCTCTCTCTCTCTCTCTCTCTCTCTCTCTCTCTCTCTCTCTCTCTCTCTCCCTCTCTCTCTCTCTCTCTCTCTCTCAATATATATATACCAATATGTATATATATATAAAGGGTTAGAACCGCCAATATAAATATTACTTTTGTCACACCTTTCGGTGGAGGCCGTCGTCCTTGGCTGATGATCGAATACAGCTGGCAAGCGCTTTCGATGCCTTTGGCACCATCTTCAAGCCCGTCGAAAAGATGTACTTTATTTATTTAATTATCCTTGATGTATACCAACAATTGTACACATATCACATTACACCTGTATCTACATATTAACAAACTACACCAGACCAACACACAAAGGTATACAACCCAACTTGGAAGAGGACAATGACCCACCACACGAAAACATTTTACCTGGACAACAGCTAACATCCCTCGCTTGACATATCTGAGGTAAGTAAACAGACTTGGACTAAGACGTAAACAACCCACCACACGAAAGCATTTTACCTGGACACCAGCTAACATCCCTCGCTTGACAGATCTGAGGTAAGTAAACAGACTTCGACTAAACGTAAACAAACTATTACGGTGACCTTACGCATAAAACCTACTGTCCAACATACATCTAACTCATTACAACTTCTCGACGGCCTTGAAGATGGTGCCATTGCATCGAAAGCGCTTGCCAGCTGTACTCGATGATCAGCCAGTGACGACGGTCTCCACCGAAAGGTATGACAACAATATATATATATATATATATATATATATATATATATATATATATATATATATATAAATTTGTTTTGTTTTTTTTGAACGTACCTCATTTTCGTTATCTCCTGGGCAGGATCGATGGAGATATGAAGAATTTTGTCAAATATTGCGGCATAAGTATGACCTCAAAAGCCCATTGACCTTAAGAGACTTCTGCTATAAGGATTATTCTTTTAAATCTAAAAACCGAAAATTTTTACACTTCCAATACTTGCTTTCCTCCGTACAAGGAAGCAATAAGGATGCATGCTTTTTCCGTGTTTGTTCATTAGTATTGTTAAATAGTTGTACAAAACAATGTTAGCTACACATAACACATATTGTTTACGGTCGTCAGTAACTTGCTATAAAGCTGTCTTCATTGTTTACCCTTCAAACCACTGTTTGAGATCAGTACTAGCCACGTGATGGATATGACAGGTACAATAGATATTTAGTAAAAAAAAACAGTATCTAGTTAAAGTTTCATAGAATTTATAATTTATATATACGTAGTTTTATAATTTGAATAATCATTTTATAAGCGATTATTGAGGAAAGACTTCTATTGCATTCATGGCTTATAAAGAATAGAAACACTTTGTTGAACAAATGTATAATTATATAGAAAAACCTAAAAATCAAAAAAGTATGTTTTAACAATTTTCGATCCGACTCATAATTACGGAGACATTTAGAATTATTCTCCCTTAAGTTTAACAAAAAACATTTGAGATGCTGACTTTAGAGAAACCAATTAATCAGGGCTATAAAAGAAAAGCCTTGCCCTCTGTATTCAGAGTAATAGAAGAACTTGAAGTGGACAAGGTCATTTAGCAGGTTTCCCAGACGCGATTTTAGAAACATTTCTTCAAATGTCCATTGATCCTACTCAGGAGATGACAAAAATTAGGTCTGTTACCGCTCTAGCGGTCGCAATTTTTGTTTGATCGTTACCAAACTTGATGTTTAGTCGTTTCATGAAAAAGGAAGATCAAGTTCGTTAATGAGTGGAATCGGAACATAGGGAGAGGGAGTTTAAAAGGGGAAATTTTGAAAATTCGAAATATCTCCATTACTATAGGTCGAATCGAAAAAGTGTACCAGTCTTAACGCAAATTAAATGTACTATAAGTATTTTTATATACATTTATTTTCTATTTTGAATATCAACTGAGATATTTGTATTTTTCAGGTTTTAGCCTTTAGCAACCCCTCCCCCTCCCGAACTTCTACTTTTTTTGTAAAAGCAATATTCTGTTTTACAATAAACCACATTATTCGAAGCTTAAATACCAAATATTGTTTTCAAGAGCCCTTTATTATAGGGGATACATTCAAATACGTTCTGGTTATAACCCCACCACGTTTTTACTTCTTGGACTACTTAAATTTGATTGATTGAGATAAAAATTATTCTGTTTCATTATAAATTACAGTAGTAGATATAAGAAATAGTTTTCAATAAATTAATATTGTTACGTTTTTAATAAGAGTTCTTTTGGATTGCAAAATTAAATACTCGCAAGTTTCACAGTTTTATCACTGCACAATTTATTTGGATAATGCACAATAAACTTGGTAATTATTCTTAATTACTACTCATAGTATAGACTGATAGCGTCACTGTTCTTCAGATTACATAGTCCAATATTTCACTCACGGTCACTGAAATTCGCAAAAAGACGGCACTGCACTGTCCTTTGCTTCGCGGCACTGCACTGTCTTCTACATCGCGGCACTGCACTGTCCTTTACTTCGCGGCACTGCACTGTCTTAAACACGGCACTAAACTGTTACTTACAGTCACGGCACAACACTGTTCTTCTTATAAAAACACTTTACTGCACTGTACTAAGTCGCACTGAAGTGAACATCAAGACAGGTGACAATCAAAAAACTGCCTCGCTCCTGGCAGGCCCTCTTTATATAGGGTAGCGGCATACATCAAAGGGGAATTGTCTAGTTCATTCGAGGCTGGGCTAGACAAGCCCAGTATCGTCTCGACCTTCTGTCGGTTTCTTTTGATCTACGTCACACTTTCAAAATACGCGACTCTCACTCTCTCTCTCTCTCTGAAAGATTATTCATCTATTTAATTTTCGCAACACTATCTTATATTCTGATATATTTCAGTAATTATTTTTCTATACGGTGTGATGTAGGCAGACCCGTTTGTTTACATTTCAGGCGCTTTCCGTCGGGATGTTTCTTATTACCGTTTGTATTTAGTCTCTTAATATTCACCGTGGTGTTTTGTTTCCAGTATGTAGATATATCTATTGTTAAACTTCACGAAGGAAATCTGCTTAGTTACGCAGCCGATATTTAAACGTCTTACGTAAAACTAATATTCGAGTTCGTTAACATTTGAAATCGGACCTGTGGGAGGGGGTTTTCAAAATTTTAAATTTCTCCGTTTTTATACGTCGAAACGAATTTTATAGAACCAATATTATTGCAATTTAATGTTCTATAAATAATGTTTTATAGTTTTAGCAGATTTCACTTGAGAGAAATCAGCTATTTCTATATCTTTTTATAACCGAAATAATAGTATCTTTACATTTTAGCATTACATTTTAGCATCAGCTATTGAGGTTGTACTCATGACGGAAATTTCGAAATTTTTCTTCATATGTCCATCGATCCTACCTAGTAGATGACGAAAATGAGGTCCGTTCAAAACTGTGTGTGTGTATATATATATATATATATATATATATATATATATATATATATATATATATATATATATATATATATATATATATATTTGTCTGTTACCGCCCTAGCGGTCGCAATTTTTGTTTGATCGTTACCAAACTCGATATTTAGTCGTTTTATGTAAAAAGAAAGATCAAGTTCGTTAATGGCTGAAATCAGACCAGTGGGAGGGGAGGGGGGTTTAGAGGGGAGGATTTTCGAAAATTCGAAATATCTCCGTTACTTTACGTCGGATCGAAAAATTGTATAGAATCATTCTTATTGAGAATTAAATTTACTATAAATATTGTTATGTACATTTATTCTCTATCTTGAATATTAACCGAGATATTTGTATTTTTATGAAATCGGGGTGGATGACGGATGGGAGTAAAACTTCACGTGGGAAATCTGCTTAGTTTACGCAGCCGCTGCGTGACGGACTTTTTAGTTTTTTCTTGAGTTAATCACTAAATAAATTCCTATTGCTCAGGTGAGAATCGAACCCACGACACGAGGTTCACTATTAAGTGTTTCATTACTCTTCCTCTGCTTTCAGTTCTCCTGACGCTGTCCGCAGTGCTCCTTGGAGCAGCAGATGGTATCCTGCTCCCCTCTTCGTGCGGTAACTACATCATGGACACACTCTACGGCTGGAGTCAGCTGAGATGGGACTCATCCAACGGGACGGTGACATCAAAGAGTGCCTACACCTCGGGTCTGACTGCCTACGGTGACACTCTCTATGTGTCGGTGCCTCAGCAGTACGGGCCTCTACACCCGACGCTCTTCACAGTCCCTGTACCCAAGGGCTTATTAAATTCATTTTCCCCTTCTCTACAGGTATGTATGTCCGTCGAGGAAGTCTACAAATTATGATCTGTTGTTGGTTGAGTATATACACAAGTGCACAAACTATGAGTACGACCTCAAGGGAAATCTGCTAAAGAAGATTGCACTTAAATGTGCTGGATATAATGCATTTAATTATAAATAAGAAATATGCAGCTTTTAAATATAGATAATTTAGCCCAGGCACAAGTCATTACGATTACTTCTAAGTTTTAAAATGAGGAAAAATCCTTCATTCATGCTAAAACGTTTTTAGCAGATCTCCCTGAAGGGAAATCAGCTATTGAGGTCGTGCTCATGACGCAATTTTTGAAAAATTTCTTCAAATGTCCATCGATCCTACCCAGGAGATGACGAAAATGAGGTCCGTTCAAAATAATATATATATATATATATATATATATATATATATATATATATATTTGTCTGTTACCGCTCTAGCGGTCGCAATTTTTGTTTGATCGGTACCAAACTCGATATTTAGTCGTTTTATGTAAAAAGAAAGATCAAGTTCGTTAATGGCTGAAATCGGACCAGTAGGGGGGGGGGGGGTGGTTTATACAGGAGGACTTTCTAAACTTTGAAATATTTCCGTTACTATATGTCGGATCAAAAAATTGTATAGAATCAATCTTATTACAAATTAAATTTACTATAAATATTGTTCTATAAATTTATTCTCTATCTTGAATACTAACCGAGATATTTGCATTTTTTTTAATTGTTGGCCGTTAACGGATGACTGAATTTCCCGCCAAAAGCTAGTTCGGCCCTTTGCCGTAACTGTTCGGCTCTCGTATGGAGATTTCTCTATTGTATAACATCACGTGGGAAATCTGCTTAGTTTACGCAGCCCCTGTGTGACGGACTTTTTTTAATATAGATTATCAGAAGATTTATTTAATTGGAAGAAATTAGCACTTGAAACAAACATCCATATTTAACATTTGATTCATATAAAATTAGAAACTCTTAAGGGAAATCAGCTATTGAGGTCGTACTTATGACGCGATTTCCGAAAAAGGTCTTCAAATGCCCATCAATCTTGACCAGGAGATGACGAAAATGAGGTCCGTTCAAAATTATATATATATATATATATATATATATATAAAACCGTTGCCAGACTCTGTATTTAATCGTTTTATGCAAAAAGAAAGATCAAGTTCGTTAATGGCCGAAATCGGACAATTGGGAAGGGGATGTCTCTGTTACTATTCGCCGTATCGAAAGCTTGGTTAGAAACAAACTTATTAATTACAATTAAATGTACTATAAATATTATTATATTCATTTATTCTCTATCTTGAATCTTAAACGAGATATTTGCTTACTGATATTGAAAATGACTTCAGCCGTTTCCGTAACTCTTCGGCTCTCGTGAAATTGGTGTAGAGACTGGTTTAAGCTTCTTTGTGAAATATATGTAAATACGTTCTGTTGACCTTTCCCCCTTCTTTAGTTCTTTAAGAACTAAAATTTGAGTAATTGAGATAAAAATTATACTGATTAATTATAGATTACAGTAGGAGATATAGTTTTCAATAAAATTAATATATTATATTCAGATATATTTTAGTATTTGTTTTTCTTTCGGGTGAAGAATATTTCTATCTATCTGTTCAGCTCTGAGTGGTTGGCAGATTGAGAGTATTCCGTTTAGAGGTTATTAAAATTGACTGAAATATTTTTCATTAGCGTTTGTATTTATTCACTCAATATTCACGGCGGTGTTAAGTGTTAGCAGTATGTATATTTATCTATTACTAAACTTCACGAGGGAAATCTGCTTAGTTTTCGCAGCCCCTGCGTGACGGGCTTATTATTCTTTTGCGATACGTACCTTTGGAGCCTATTACTCGCGCGGTGGAATGAGCCAGGCGTAAACAAATATTACATTATCATGTTTTTAAGAATTGTATACATTATTCAAATATAATATTTTAGAATTCTAAACATGCCTTTCTAATTCATGTTAATCGAAACATTGTCAGCCGTTGGAACTATCCTTGCCGAAGGTTAAATGAATCTACGTCAGGCTGCCAAAGAGTCGGTAAAATTACTTATAATTTTATAATTTTATTTAGGCCTTTGCCAAGACCTAAATATTATAAAAAATCGAAAAGTTGTAAGAAATATAAAGAGGTCTATCGCTTAGGGGCTGCTTAAAAATACCCAGATTTCCCACATGTTGGAATGACTCACTATTGATCTAGTCTCTGCATGTATTAGCAGATTTCCCTTAAGGGAAATCAGCTATTGAGGTTGTTGTCGCGATTTTCGAAATTTTTCTTCAAATGTCCACTGATCCTACCCAGGAGATGACGAAAATGAGGTCCGTTCAAAACATGTATATAGATAGATATATAGATAGATATATATATAGATATATATATATATATATATATATATATATATGTCTGTTACCGCTCTAGCGGTCGCAATTTTTGTTATATCGTTATCAAACTTAGTGTATAATCGTATACAAAAAGAAAGATCAAGGTCGTTAATGGCTGAAATCGGACCAGAGGGAGGGGGGTTTAGAGGGGGGGATTTTCGAAAAATCAAAATATCTCCGTTATTATGCATCGGATCGAAATATTGTATAAAACCAATCTTATTGCAAATTAAATTTACTATAAATATTGTTATATACATTTATTCTCTATCTTGAATATTAACCGAGATATTTGCATTTTTATGAAGTCTGTGGTCGGGTGTTGTTCGGCCGTTTTCGTAAGTCTCGGCTCTGGCGGAAGCTTCTAACCTAACCTGTCGTTTCTAACCTTACCTAACCTTCGTTACTTTGTGAGATTTATGCAAATACGTTCTGTTCATCCGCCCCCGCTTCTTTAGTTCTTGGACTACTAAAATTTGAATTATTAAAATATAAATTATTCTTACAATTCAGAAGCCGTTTCAGTTGGGAGATTATTAAAATTAACTGAAAGATTTCTCATTACCGTTTGTATTTACTTATGGTGGTGTTATGTTACAAGTATTCTCTATTGTAAACCTTCACATGGGAAATCTGCTTAGTTTACGCAGCCTTTTTAGCAGATTTCCCTTAAGGGAAATCAGCTATTGAGGTCGTACTCATGATGCGAGTTTCGAAAAATTTCTTCAAATGTCCATCGATCCTACCCAGGAGATGACGAAAATGAGGTCCGTTCAAAATTATATATATATATATATATATATTTGTCTGTTAACGCTCTAGCGGTCGCAATTTTTGTATGATCTTTACCAAACTCGGAATTTAATCGTTTTATATAAAAAGGAAGATCAAGTTCGTTAATGGCTGAAATCGGACCAGTGGGAGGGGGGGGTTTAGAGGGGGGATTTATGAAAATTCAAAATATCTCTGTTATTATGCGTCGGATCGAAATATTTCATAGAATAAATCTTATTGCAAATTAAATTTACTATAAATATTGTTCTATAGATTTATTCTGTATCTTGAATATTAACCGAGATATTTGCATTTGTATTCTGCGTGTGGTCACCAGTAGGCTGTTCCGACTTTCCGAAGAGCGCTCTGGCGGCCGTTTCTATAACTATTCGTCCCTCGTGAATAGGTTTAGAGGTTAGGTTAACTGTTTTTTGGGGCTAGAAACTACTGGGTTATTACGCCCTAAATAATGTTTTAGGTTTAGAGGTTTCTTACAGCTACAGGCAGATTTCTCTATTGTAAAACTTCTCGTGGGAAATCTGCTTAGTTTACGCAGCCCCTGCGTGACGGACTTTTTTTAAGCCAGGACTTTTTTTAAGCCAGGACTTTTTTTAAGCCAGGATTTTTTTCTCTATTTTAGAAATAAAATCGATGAGTAGAAGTGGATGGTCAGTAAATTGTATTTGATGAAGTCATCACACTAACTATTAACTCGTATAATAAAGGTCCTACAAAGGGGGGAGGGGGGAGGGGGTTTAGAGAGGAGGATTTTCGAAAATTCAAAATATCTCCGTTACTATGCGTCGGATCAAAACATTTTATAGAACCAATCTTATTAAAAATTAAATGTACTATGAATTATTGTTACATACATTTATTCTATATCTTGTATATTAACCGAGATATTTGCATTTTTCAGTTTTAAGCCTTCAGCAAACCCCTACTTTTACCCATGTTACATCGACAATACTCTGTTATATAATAAACCACATTATTCTTAAGTTCAATACCAAAAATTGTTTTCAAGAGGCCTTTATTATACGAGATACAAGCAAGTATGTTCTGGTGATCCCCACCACCCGTTTTAACTTCTTGGACTACTAAACATTTGATTGATTGAGATAAAAATTATTCTGTTTCATTATAAATTACAGTACTAGAAGTAATACGTAGTTTTCAATAAAAATGTTATATTCTGACATATATCAGTAATCGTTTTTCGATGTGTAGAAGTGGACGGTCAAAAAATTTTATTTGATGAAGTCGTCACACAAATATTATCTCTTATAATAAAGGTCCGTTGAAAACAATATTTGTTATTTATGCTCCGAATAGGATGTTTAATGGTATATTAGCTTCTTATAAAAGTGTGATGACTAAAAGTGGGTGTTTACTGAAAGTTGAAAACTAAGAGGTTACTATTGAAGATAGAGAAAAAAATGTACATAACAATATATGTATATATATATATGTATATATATATATATATATATATATATATATATAGAAAACTAAATATTCAATATTTCTTCTATTAAATTGTTCAATAGAACGTACAATAACACAGATATCTGAACTTGATCTTTAATTATAAAAAAAAGTCCGTCACGCAGGGGCTGCGTAAACTAAGCAGATTTCCAACGTGAAGTTTTACAATAGAGAAATTTCACGAGAGTCGATCAGTTAAGGAAACGGCCGAACTAGCTTTGGCGGGAAAGTACCGACCACAATTAACAAAAATGCAAATATCTCGGTTAGTATTTAAGATAGAGAATAAATGTATATATGAATATTTATAGTAAATTTAATTTGCAATAAGATTGATTCTGTACAATTTTTCGATCTGACGTACAGTAACGGAGATATTTCGAATTTATGAAATTCCTCCCCTCTAAACTCCCCCTCCCACTGGTCCGATTTCAGCCGTTAACGAACTTGAGCTTTCTTTTTATATGTAACGACTAAATATCGAGTTTGGTAACGATCAAACAAAAATTGCGACCGCTAGAGTGGTAACAGACAAATATATATATATATATATATATATATATATATATATATATATATATATATATATATATATATACAGTTTTGAACGGACCTCATTTTCCTCATCTACTAGGTAGGATCGATGGACATTTGAAGAAAAATCTGCTAAAACGTTTAAATATCGAATTTGGTACCAATCCCAAAAAAGTCCGTCACGCAGGGGCTGCGTAAACTAAGCAGATTTCCCACGTGATGTTTTACAATAGAGAAATCCGCCTAATAACAGCTGTAGTAGGAAGGGATCTCTAAACCTATTGACGAGGGACGAATAGTTCTGGAAACGGCCACCAGAGCTCTCGGCGGAGAGTCCGGAACATGGCGGGGTTCCGTCGACCACAAACACAATACAAATGCAAATATCTCGGTTAATATTCAAGATAAAGATTAAGTGTATAGAACATTATTTATAGTAAATGTAATTTGCAATAAGATTGATTTTATACAATTTTTCGATCCGACGCATAATATCGGAGATATTTCGAATTTTCAAAAATCCCCCCCTCTAAACCCCCCTCCCACTGGTCCGATTTCAGCCATTAACGAACTTGATCTTTCTTTTTACGTAAAACACTTAAATATGAAGTTTGGTAACGATCAAACAAAAATTGCGACCGCTAGAGCGTTAACAGACAAATATATATATATATATATATATATATATATATATATATATATATATAATTTTGGACGGACCTCATTTTCGTCATCTCCTGGGTTGGATCGATGGACATTTGAGAAATTTTTTATAACTCGCACCATGAGTATGACCTCAATAGCCGATTTCCCTTAAAGGAAATCTGCTAATAAAAATGGGGTGTGGGGATTTACTGAAGGCTGAAAAATAGAAAAATGCAAATATCTCGATTAATAATAAAGATAGTTACAAATCATACGTAACACCATTTATAGAACATTACATTTGCAATAAGATTAGTTCTATACAATTTTTCGATCCGACGCATAATAACAGAGATATTTTGATTTTCCCCCTAACTCCCACTAGTGGGATTTTAGCCCTATTCGTTTTGGCAGATTTCCCTTATGCATCAGCTATTGAGGTCGTACTCATGACGAGATTTACAAAAATATCGAGTTTCATAACGATCAAGCAAAAATTGCAACCGCTAGAGCATTAACAGANTAATATATATATATATATATATATATATATATATATATATATATATATATATATATATATATATATGTAAAAATATATATATATATATATATATATATATTTATATGTATGTTTTATGTAAAAATAGAGGTCAAGTTCGTCAACGTCTGAAATCGTACCAGTGGGAGGGGGGGGGGTGGTTAGATGTTGGGGAATTTCGAAAATTCGAAATACGAGTATATCCGTTACTATGCGTCGGATCGAAAAATTGTATAGAACCAATCTTATTGCAAATTAAATTTACTATAAATATTGTTACATACATTTATTCTCTATCTTGATTATTAACCGAGATATTTGCATTTTATTGAGCGTAACGGACATAATGAGATCTGCTAACTTCGGTTGCAGTCGGGAGTTTCCGGCTACCTAGTTCGGCCGTTTAAATAACTGTTCGGTTCTCGTGAAATTTCTCTATTCTAAAACTTTATTTCTAAGGCACGGGCTCATATAGCCCCGTGTTATTTCCCGTGCTTTTGCTGTGAACCGTTTGTTCTGTTATTTACATAGGCTTATGTAAATGACAGAACGCGTCCTTCCCCTTTCAGTTTACTTTTTGCTGTCGTTTCGAAACATTAATCTGTATAATGTGCAAATCATGTGGCCGACAATTAGTTTAGTTTAATTAAAAAAGTGTTCCGGGTGTTTCGAAAAATTTAGAAAAACATTGTCCTCTAAAGAAGCAGACAAAAAAGTTAGAACGTATTGTGAAGAGTGCAACATGAAGTCACTTTGTCTACAAGGCTTTAACAACTGCCATAAATCTATGTCCTAACCATTGTGATAATGAAGAATTGTTAATTACAAAATAATTATTTGTTTATTCATATTTTTTCTTTATTATGTTTATTTTCCAATTATTTGTTTAAACTAAACTCCTAGTTCCTAGTTTGTTTTTCTCGTTTTGTAATTTTATCTTTATAAACTAATAAATTTTTATTGTAATGTGTCGTAATTTAAAGTTAAATCATATTCACCCATTTTAAAGTATAAAAAAATTAAAATCCTTTATTGATAACCAAAATTATCACACAAAGGAGAAATAAAGTTCCCGACAAGGTGAAAAATGTAAGGTAAATATTCATTTCAAAGTCACGTAACAAAATTTTTTTTTTCACTCGTTTTCTTACTAATGCCTATTTTTCTTTTCCAGCCATATCCAAACAACGCCTGGAATACGCCGCCTACCAATGACCAGGACTGCAGCACATCACTAGTCTCCGTACACCGGACTGCTACAGACAAGTGTGGCAGGCTGTGGGTACTCGACTCTGGGGTGACAAACGGATTGGCCTTGGCCAGTCCTACTAGAGTCTGCCAACCCAAGATAGTCATATTCAATATGACTAACTCCGCATTGGTAAGACACAAAAGTTTCCAAAAAAAAAATAAATAAATCCATTTAAAACAAACTAAGTAAACTGTACATAACGCGTCCCAATTAGCCATATTAGTAAAAAGTACTCGTATGTCACGCAGGGGCTGTGTAAACTAAGCAGATTCCCCACGCGAAGGTTTACAAGCTATATCTACATGCTGGAAACGCCACCGTAAATATTAAGTGAATTAATACAAACAGTAATGAGAAATCTTTCAGTCAATTTACTAAAATATTATTAATAAGGATCAAGAAGAAGGCCAAGTCTTTTACTAATTTTTAATATAATGCAGAGTGCACTTTCGAAGTCAACGCTCCATCCTCAGTGCCTGCTGATTAAAGCTGCGTACTTGGCCTTCTTCTTGATCCTGATCAATCGGTTCCTCTACCATCCAGCATATTCCAGAGATATCAAAATATTATTAGTTAATAATCTACAATAGAAAGCGTCTGAAGTGTAAACAAACAACATAGACCACCCTCGCAGACCTGAATAGAATATTATTATAAACCGGAAAAAAAAATTATTAATGTAATATATCTGATTATAACACGTTAATTTTATTGAAAACTATTAACTATAGCTGTAATTATTGCTGTAATTTATGATGAATCAGAATAATTTTTATCTTAATCATTCAAACTTAAGTATTTGTGAGTAACGTATTTCCATATTTCTCACAAAGTAAAAGTTCAATGAAAATAATATTTCGAATTTAACCTTTTAATGAAGTGGTTCATGATAAAACATATATAATAAAAATAGGAGTTCTCTATCAAAGATTCTGTTAGTTCGACAAGGCAGTATTAAAATAATAAATTATAAGTAATTAATTTATAGTGTATTCAACCTCAAAGCAAATTCCATTTCATGCCAAGATTTACAAAAACAAAAAAATACAAATCAGGTTATTGCATTAAATACAAAAATATGTGGCTAATACAAGTGCATTTCCTCAAAATTATTTCCAGCTAAACCTCACTTACGCAAAAGCTTAAAGATAGGAGAGAGGAAACAAAAATAAAAACAAAAAACAAGTAAACAAAATCACAAAAAAACGGACACAAAATAATATAAAGAACACAAGGGAGCGGGACACAAAACACTAAAAGAAACAAGAAACATGAACACAACTTAGAACTAAAAAAGGGAGGTAAATAAATAAGTAAAAAGAAAATTAGAAACAACAACTATACTTAAAAAGGTCCGTCACGCAGGGGCGACTAAATATCGAGTTTGGTAACGATTAAACGAAAAATGCGACCGCTAGAGCGGTAACAGACATATATATAGATAGACTGATTTATATATATATATATATATATATATATATATATATATATATATATATATATACACACACACACATAGATAGATAGATAGATATACAGTTTTGAACGGATCATTTTCGTCATCTCCTAGGTAGGATCGATGGACATTTGAAGAAAAAATTCGAAAATTCCGTCATGAGTACAACCTCAATAGCTGATTTCCCTTAAGGAAAATCTGCTAAAACAGACATATATCATTCACATTTAAACTTCTAACACACACAAACACATTAAACATTTAAAAATATTTGTTAAATATTATCAAACTTTTTGTTTTTCTCTCCAGTAAAGAATATGTCTGTCTATCTGTTCAGCTCTGAGTGGTTGGCAGACCTGTTCGTTACAATTCAGATGCTTTCCGTGGGGAGGATATTAAAATTGACTGAAAGATTTCCTATTACCGTTTGTGTTTATTCGCTTAGTACTCACTAGTAGTGTTAAGTTTTACTAGTATGTAGATTTATCTATTGGGTAATCTGCAAAGTTTAGGCAGCCCCTGCGTGACGGACTTTTACCGTCATTTTCATAATTCAAATTGTTTCTTTTAGCTTTGTTTTGTTTTCATTATTCGTTTAATATATTAATTTAATCGACTATAACTTAACAAACTTTCAGGATTCCAAAGCAGAAAATTCTCATGACTTTTTATTTATCGGCAGGTGAGAGTGATTCCCATTCCAGAGAGCGCCCTCCGTCCGACTTCTGTGGTCCAGCAAATAGTTCTGGACGAGACGAGCAGCAGTAGTACCTGTGATGACCTCTATGCTTACATTGCAGACACTGGTGCTCCCTCCATCATAGTCATGTATCTAGATCGCTTCTGGAGTGTATCTAGCCCTTGGATGTATCCAGATCCAAACTATCAATTTATTGTAGTAAGTATATTTTTTTATATATATATATATATATATATATATATATATACATATATATATACGTAGTAAGGTCCAAAAGTTTCCGGCCTGGGATAGAAGGAAAAGGGAAAGAATAAAACTGGTTTTACTGTTTTTCAATATATTCTCCTCTAAGTTCAATACACTTATTACAACGCTTTGGCAACATTTCTATACCATGAAAAAAATAATTTTCTTCTTTGTTAAAAAAAATGTTCTTCCACTGCTGCTTGGAGCTCTTCGTCGGTGTTAAATCGCCTTCCACGAAGGTAAGATTTTAATTTTGAGAAAAGGTAGAAATCACTAGGGGCCAAGTCTGGGCTGTAGGGTGGGTGAGAGATTTCTTGGAATCCACAGTCCTTCACAGCGGCCTTGGAAATCAATGCTGTGTGGACAGGGGAATTGTCGTGAAGGAGGCGGATGCCTCTGCTTTACTTCCCTCGCCTCTTCTCTTTAATGGTATCTCGTAACCGGTGAAGTAGGGCTGCATAATACTCACCATTCATTGTGGTATTCCTTTCTTTAAAATCTATCAATAGTATTCCTTTACAGTTCCAAAAGATTGTGCCCATTATCTTTTTTGTTGACTGCGTGACTTTTGCCTTTAAAGGGTGCGCTTCTCCTGGTCTTCTCCATTCCATGGACTCTCTTTTGCTGAGTGGGTCATAATATAAAACCATTGTCTCATCCCCAGTTACAATTGAGTCCAAACAATTCTTTGGGTCGGCATTATACTCGCGTAAAAATTCCTGTTTTTGATGAGCTGAAAGAATTTTTGGAATCCATCTTGCACTAACCTTGTTCATATGCAAATATTATTTGATGCTCCTCAAAACACTTGTTTTTGAAAGCCCCAACATCGCTGCTATTTCCTTGGTTTTCAGTCGTCGGTCAGACAGCAATTCAGATTCCACAAGTTGGATTGTTTCAGAAGTGACAGCTTCCTGTGGGCGACCGGGACGTGGGTCATCTTCTAGACTTTCTCTCCCTAACTTAAATAATTTTACCCATTCTTTCACTGTGGAATACGAGGGGGAGGACTGCCTGTATACACAATCCAAGCGCTCTTTAATTTGCGCAAGAGTAAGACTCTTTACAAAAGAATTTAATTACCGCACGGTACTCGAGTTTAAACATTGTAAAAATGGGGAGTTTCCTTTAAGGCTGGACACTGACTGACAAGACTGAGGAAGTGCGGGGATGGGTATGGAGTGAGCAGGCATGGACCTGCATAGGCGTGCAGCTCCCGGCACGTTTGAAGGAGGGCAAGCAGGACAGGCCGGAAACTTATGGACCTTACTACGTATATATACTAGCTAAGGTACCCGGCTTCGCCCGGGAATTTTGAGCCCGAATGGAGAAGGTATTTTTTGGCAAGGCTTTACTTTCCACCATATTATGACATTTCCCCATCACAGGGTCTTTAGGGTTCATACCCGTCGTTGCTGTGGATTTGTTAATAATTAAATTATTTGTTATGCAAGGATTGACTCTCCTCAATATTTTTATATTTCCCGTCTCCTGTGCATTTAGTTTTTTTTTTTTTTGTAATGTAATGAACATATAATTTATAATCGTAGAAAGTATTCTGTCTTCCAAACCATGTATGAATAAAAGTTCCCTTCCCTTGATGTGGTACAAAACCCAATGGCGCCAGCTGTTTTAGGTGCGTCATAACCGCTATTAAAAATACTCTTTTGTAAGTCACGATTGTAAACTGTATATTAATATTGGTGTTCAGTAAACTATATCATACATTAACGGAACAGAGTTATCCAGGTGAGGTACCTGTTAGTTCATATTGGAATGAATTGTTGGCCATATCAAATTTCTACGCACGTTACTTGCTTCATACCTTATTTTACAAAAACAAAATAATAAAACAAAAGTTACTCTAAATAAAAAATGTAAACAGCTTTTGCCACGATTGCTGAAAAACAAATAGAAAACGAGCTATCGTGAATTTTTATTTCAGATTTCCCTTATAACCCCCACTCCCGTTCGAACCTAAAAATTGTGATATACCTTATAATTATGGAAGAATTAATGCTAATTGGCATACCAAGTTTTGTTAAGTTCGGTTCAACCATTAGTGCCCAGTAATATATTTAGTTTTTAGTTTATAATTTGTAATTTGTATTTATAGTGTATAGTTTATAATTTGTTATAAAACAAAAGTGAATATAACAAAAATTGCTCTAAATAACAGAATAAACAACTTTTCTCATGTCCATATCTGCCGAAAAAGAAATAGGAAACGAAATATCGCTATTTTTAATTTCAGACCACACTTACAACCCCCACTCCTGCTCACCCTAATTGTTGGTACAGCTTATTATCATGTAGGAGTTACTGCTAATTCACATACCGAGTTTGGTTTAGTTCGGTTGAGTTTTATGTGCCAAATAAAATTGTTGACTCTCGCTTTAATTGTTAGCGTATAACTCATTTATACTAATGTATACGCAAAAATTTACATAACAAAAGTTTATCTAAATAACAAAAGTCCGTCACGAAGGGGCTGCGTAAACTAAGCAGATTTCCCACGTGAAGTTTTACAATAGAGACATTTACTTACCGGTTACACAACGCCATCTTGAATATTTGGGGGGGGGTCAACAAAACGTATTTGCATATATCTCACAAAGTAATAGGTTAGAAGGCAAGAACGGAGAAAGGTTAGGTTACACGAGTGCCGAACAGTTACAGAAACGGCCGAACTAATCCGGAAACTCTCAACAATAGCCACACACACACTTAATAAAAATGCAAATATCTCGGCTAATATTCAAGTTAGAGAATAAATATATATATATATATATATATATATATATATATATATATATAACATTATTTATAGGAAATTTATTTTGCAATAAGATTGGTTCTATAAAATTTTTCGATCCGACGTACAGTAACAGATATATTGTATATGTTAACCTGCGTGATGGACGATTGATTGTTAGCACCTGATGATGGAGCGTTAGCTCCGAAAGTCTATCTGCTATGAGTTCCATTTCATTAGACCTTTTTCCTAGATTTGGAATCCCATATGCAGTAACACACAAATTATGATTTTATGTTTTTGTTTTTTTTTAATTTATTTTTTATTTTTGACAGCTAAACGGGGAGCCATTTCCATTTTTCCATGGGATTGACGGGTTGGACTTCGACGACACAAACGTCTACTTCCAACCAGTTGCATCCAAATACATATTCAGCATTTCCCGTCAATACGTCAGATCGGGGCCTTATCCTGGAGACGACGTAGCAATCCCGGTGAATTTCGCCAAGAACAAGACTTCAGGAGGAATCGGACTCAGGGTTGACGACTCGACCAAATGCCTTCTCTACAATCCTATATCTTCGAATATTATGTCAGCTTATAACCCGCAAGATAACACAACCAGGTAATTCTTGTCTTATCTTCTCTAATCTCAGATGGAAAACCTAGAGTGGAGAGTTACATTCCAGCTTGGGCAATAAGTGATTTACTGATAAACACATTAAATAAAAGTACGTCACGCAGTTACGGCGTTAACTAAGCAGATTTCCCAAGGGTCGCAAGTATTTGCATTTATCACAAAACATCTATTTATCTTAAGTTCAATGAGAACAATATTTGGTATTTAGGCTTCAAATAAAGTGCTTATAATATAACAGCTAATTGTTAATTTGACATAGGCTTTGCTAAACACAGAAAACTAAAAATACAAACCCAAAATATTTCGGGACTAAGCAGATTTCCCACGTATTTGCATTTATCACAAAACATCTATTTATCTCAAGTCTAATGAGAACAATATTTGGTATTTAGGCTTCAAATAAAGTGCTTATTAATATAACAGCTGATTGTTAATATGACATAGGCTTTGCTAAACACCGAAAACTAAAAATACAAACCCAAAATATTTCGGGACTAAGCAGATTTCGCACGTATTTGCATTTATCTCAAAACATCTATTTATCTCAAGTCCAATGAGAACAATATTTGGTATTTAGGCTTCAAATAAAGTTCTTATTAATATAACAGCTCATTGTTAATATGACATAGGCTTGGCTAAACACCGAAAACTAAAAATGCAAACCCAAAATATTTCGGGACTAAGCAGATTTCGCACGTATTTGCATTTATCTCAAAACATCTATTTATCTCAAGTCCAATGAGAACAATATTTGGTATTTAGGCTTCAAATAAAGTTCTTATTAATATAACAGCTGATTGTTAATATGACATAGGCTTTGCTAAACACCGAAAACTAAAAATACAAACCCAAAATATTTCGGGACTAAGCAGATTTCGCACGTATTTGCATTTATCACAAAACATCTATTTATCTCAAGTCCAATGAGAACAATATTTGGTATTTAGGCTTCAAATAAAGTTCTTATTAATATAACAGCTGATTGTTAATATGACATAGGCTTGGCTAAACACCGAAAACTAAAAATGCAAACCCAAAATATTTCGGGACTAAGCAGATTTCCTTCGTGCTGGTATAGTACACTTTCATCTCACCACATATCCCTTTTATCTAAGAGAAAACTTATGAGTCGAAGGGGAGGGAGGTAAGTGAAGTCTGAAATAAGAACAATAGCTGATTTCCCTCAAGGGAAATCTGCTAAAAAAGTTAGTACTTGTGTTACAAAAAAAATTCACATACCAAAAATTGTAGAGCTTCATAGTTTAACAAGATCGATTCGATAGCATTTTACGATCCAACTCATAATAATGGAGATTTTTTGAATGTTCGATCTATAAACCCTCCCTTATTCTTGGTCCCATCTCAGGAAATCACAAATATAATCTATAGTGTTGAATGAAACGCTAATATACAGAGTATGGTATAGATAAAAAAAAAGATTTTCGAGACAAGAATGTAAAACCTTATAACAGAGATATTTCGAATTTTTATAATTCTCCCCTTCTAAACACTACTAACACTGAAATCGGACCAGTGGGAGGGGGGGGGGTTAGAAGGGGAGGATTTTCGAAAATTCAAAATATCTCCGTTACTATACGTCTGATCGAAAAATTGTATAGAATCAATCTTATTGCAAATTGACTATAAATATTGTCCTATACATTTATTCTCTATCTTGAATATTAACCGAGATATTTGCATTTTTATTAAATCTGGGCTACTAACGGACGAGTGACTTTCCCGCCAAAAGCTAGCTCGGCCGTTTCCTTAACTGCTCGGCCCTCGTGAAATTTCTCTATTGTAAAACATCACGTGGGAAATCTGCTTAGTTCACGCAGCCCCTGTGTGGCGGACTTTGTTATTACTTGTATTTAATGTTTATTTATTGTGTTTAATTTTTTTTTAATGTTGATACAGTTGTTGTTATTTTTCTATTATATTGATAAATTTTGAGCCAAAACGCCTAGTAGCAACTAAATAATAAATAGCATAAATAAATGTTGATTAATATATTTTTAACATATTTTCTTTATACATATATTATTTATGTTGCAGCACCCTTGTTTACGACCCCCGAATAGCAGTTATCTACGACATAGCTCAGAGCCCTTCCAATGGTAATGTTGTCTACATACTGAGCGTCCAATACCCGAGATATTTGAGGATGACTGTGAGTGGTATCGAACCTGTCATCTACATATTCAGGCTAACAAAGCTACTTACATTGGGATGAACCTAATAGTTTCATGATATTTTTATTACTACGTATCCACCAATGTGTCTTGTTGTAATTTTTATTTTTAGTAGTAATAAAAATGATTAACGATATGTTGAACATTATATTTTAATTCTTTAGACATTGCATTAAAAAAAAAAAACTTTAAGTCTTGTGTTTTGTAAATCCTAGAATACAATATACAATGTATTTGCGCAGTCTAGGAGCCCAGAAGATGTTTTCTCTACTTCCTTGAAGTCTGCCCTATCTTCAGGGAATTCTGGATTCATTTGGAATGAACACACTTACCTAAAACCAAATTAGAAATAAAGTCCGTCACGCAGGGGCTGCGTAAACTAAGCAGATTTCCCACGTGAAGTTTTACAACAGAGCGTACTAGTAACAGTAGTAGTAACGAGTTTCTAAACCTATTTCACGAGAGCCGAACTGTTACGGAAACGGCCGAACTAGCTTTCGGCGGATACTCCCGAATAGATCCGAGTTCAGCCGATCTCATCTCACCCATTATCCGCACACAAAAAACATGCAAATATCTCGGTTAATATTCAAGATAGAGAATAAATGTCTATAGAAATATATATAGAAAATTTAATTTACAATAAGATTGGTTCTGTACATGTTTTCGATCCGCCGTATAGTAACGGAGATATTTCGAATTTTCGAAAATCCCCCCTCTTAATCCCCCTCTCGCGGGTCCGATTTCGGCCATTAACGAACTTGATCTTTCTTTTTGCATAAAAATGACTCCGATTACATGACTACATTTTATAAAATCAATAACTGTAAAACTAATTTCCTTAACAATCTTTTTAATATTTAAATTGCAGAAGAGTACAATAAGGTTTATATTCAACAGAAATCCTGTAGGCCTTTCTTTATGGAGTTAAAAAGTCCGTCACGCAGGGGCTGCGTAAACTAAGCAGATTTCCCATGTGAAGTTATACAATAGAGAAATTTCCATACGAGAGCCGAACAGTTGTGGCAAAGGGCCGAACTAGCTTTTGGCGGGAAACTCCCGTTATCGGCCCAAATTTAATAAAAATGCAAATATCTCAGTTAATATTCAAGATAGAGAATAAATGTATAAAACAATATTTATAGTAAATTTAATTTGCAATAAGATTGGTTTGATCCGACGTATGGTAACGGAGAGATTTCGATTTTTTTAAAATCCCCCCTCTAACCCCCCCCCCTTTCACTTGTCCGATTTCCGCCAATAACGAACTTGAGCTGTCTTTTTGCAGAAAATTGTTTAAATCGCGAGTTTGGTAACGTTCAAACAAAAATTGCAACCGCTCGAGCGTTAACAGACAAATATATATATATATATATATATATATATATATATATATATATATATATATATATATAATTTTGAACAGACCTCATTTTCGTCATCTCCTGGGTAGGATAAATGGACATTTGAGGAAAATTTTGAAAAATCGCGTCATGAGTACGTCCTCAATAGCTGATTTCCCTTAAGGGAAATCTGCTAAAAATTAAGACGGCTAGAGCGTTAACAGAAATATATATATAATTTTGAAAGGACCTTATTTTCGTCATCTCCTGGGTAGGATCGATGGACATTTGAAGAAAAATGTCGAAAATCGCGTCATAAGTACGACCTCAATAGCTGATTTCCCTTAAAGGAAATCTGCTAAAATATTAAATGGAGAGCATTATTCATTACTTTACAATTATATAAAGAAAGCATTAAAGTACAAATCTGATGATTTATAAAACTATATATCGTAATATTTTGCAATTCTATAAATTTTTATTTCTCTATGTTGGTATGTGTTACCTTAAGTATTTATTATTTTATTTAACATCCTAAAGAATAGATTTACATTTATTTTCAATGAAGAAAGAACTTGTTACTCACGCTGATGTAATAACCCAAGCTTCTGTAAATTTCTTTATATTGTAAGAATTGTTAAATACAGAAAATAAAATAAAATTTACTTTCTGTATTCAGACATTCGATATACTTGCCGATTTAAGGAAATCAGCTATTGAAGTTTTACACATAGAGCGATTTCCGGGTGAAAAATTTCAAAAGTCTTTCAATCCTACCTAGGAAATTGCGGAAATGAGTTCCGCCTATTCGAGATTATACCCCATTGTACCAGGAAGGTCTGTGGTCAGTTCAAGCTGTCAACCTGAAGTGAACGGGATCTAAGAGAGTCATAATCATTAGTCATCCCAAGGGGCTGTCAGATGTAGTTTCTCCCTCTAATCCTTAAGCACTGCGACACTAGCGCGATCAGGTAACGAACTCGTAAACTAATGCTCTCCCTTGGCGGGGATCGAACTTGCACCTATTAGCAGATATCCCCAATTGAGGTTGTACTTATAACGTTATATTCAAAAATATCTTCAAATGTCCAAACCAGGAGATCACGAAAAATGGGAACGAGTATAGGGGGAGAATTTTGAAAATTCGAAATATCTCCGTTACTATACGCCGGATCGAAAAAGTGCATGAAATCAAACTTATTGCAAATAACATTTACTATAAATATTAACATATACTTGTTTTCTCTATCTTGAATATTAACCGAGATAATTGCTTTTTTCAGTTTTCAGCCTTCAGCAAACCCCCACTCCTACTAATGTTTCATAAACAATACTCCGTTACATAATAAACCACATTAAACGAAGCTAAAATACCAAATATTGTTTTCAAGAGACCTTTATTATACGTGATACATGCAAATATGTTCCGTTGACCCCCCCCCCGTTTTAAGTTCTTGGACTAATATAATTTGATCGATTGAGATAAAAATTATTCTGATTCATTATAAATTACAGTAGTAGATATAGTATATAGTTTTCAATAAAATTGATACGTTATATTCTGTTATATTTCAGTAATTATTTTTCTTTTCTGTGTGAGGTTGGAAGATATGTTTGTTTACATTTCATACGCTTCCCGTCGGGAGGTTTCTTATTATCGTTTGTATTTGTTCTCTTAATATTGACAGTGGTGTTGTGTTACCATTATATAAATTTATCTATTTCAAATTTCATGAGGGAAATCTGCTTAGTTTACGCAGCCACTGCGTGACGGACTTTTTATGAAGTTATTTCGGAAAACATAACTACGTAGTACGTATAATAGGCGCCAACGCTTGCGCAACCATGCATCCTCGTTGGAACTTTTCTAAAGCGTAGCGAACAATGACATATTGTCGTTCGGCAGTAAAAGGGTTAATACTGGGTATGTTAAAATTTACTCTGTCTGTACATTCGCAAAATTTCACGATAACTTTTCGTTTCACATGTCATAGACACCATATCTGCATTTTAGCAGATTTCCCTTAAGGGAAATCAGCTATTGAGGTCGTACTCATGACGCGATTTTCGAAAAATTTCTTCAAATGTCCATCGATCCTACCCAGGAGATGACGAAAATGAGGTCCGTTCAAAACTATATATATCTATATATATATATATATATATATATATATATATATATATATATATATAGACATATATATATATATATATTTGTCTGTTAACACTCTAGCGGTCGCAATTTTTGTTTAATCGTCACCAAACTCGGTATTTAATCGTTTTATGTAAAAAGGAAGATCAAGTTCGTTAACGGCTGAAATCGGACCAGTGGGAGGGGGGGTTTAGAGGGGGGGGGATTTTCAAAAATTCGAAATATCTCCGTTATTATGCATCGGATCGAAAAATTGTATAGAACCAATCTTATTGGAAATTAAATGTACTATAAATATTGTTATATACATTTATTCTCTATCTTGAATATTAACTGAGATATTTGCATTTGTAATCTGCATGTTCGGACTTTCCGCCGAGAGCTCTGGTGGCCATTTCCATAACTATTCGTCCCTCGTGAATAGGTTTAGAGATTAGGTTAACTGTTTTTTGGGGCTAGAAACTTCTGGGTTATTACGCCCTAAATAATGTTTTAGGTTTAGAGGTTTCTTACTACTACAGTTGTTATTAGGCAGATTTCTCTATTGTAAAACTTCACGTGGGAAATCTGCTTAGTTTACGCAGCCCCTGTGTGACGGACTTTTGTTTTTTCGTGTATGTTTGTTTGTTTGTTTGTTTGTTACCTTTTCACGCATAAACGGCTGAACCGAATTTTATGAAATTTGGTATGTATATTACTACTAACCCAACTTAGACTTTAGGCTATATTAATTTTCTCTGAGACGAACAGGAGTGGGGGTTATAAGGGAAGCCTGAAATTAAAAATAGCGATATTTCGTTTTCTATTGGTTTTTCGGCAAATATGCACATAACAAAAGTTGTTTATTTTGTTATTTAGAGTAACTTTTGTTATATATACTTTTGTCGTATACCGAAGTTTAAATGCGTTATACTCTAAAAATTATAGCGGGTGTCAACAATATTATTTCCCAAAAAAGACTCAACCGAACTAAATAAAACTCGGTATGTGTATTAGCAGTGAGGCCTTCATTATAATAAGCCATACCAACATTACTATGGACGGGCAGGAGTGGGGGTTATAAGGAAAGCCTGAAATTAAAAATAGCGATATTTCGTTTCCTATGGGTTTTTCCGCAAATATAAACATAACAAAAGTTGTCTATTTTGTTATTTGGAGTAACTTTTGTTAAATACACTTTTGTCGTATACCTAAGCATAAATGAGTTATACGTTAAAACTTTAGCGGGCACTAACGGGTGAACCGAACTTAACAGAACTCGGTATGTCAATTAGCATTAATTCTTCCATGATTATAAGTTATATTAAAATATTTAGGTTCGAATGGGAGGGGGGTTATAAGGGTTGCCTGAAATAAAAATTCATCATATTTACATGTATAAGAGACGGGAAATATAAAAATATCGAAGACTGTGAAGCCTTATCGAACAAATAATTCTATTATTAGCAAATCCACGGCAACGAAGAGTATCAATCCTAAACACTGGGACGGGTAAGTGTCAAAATATTGTGCAATGTAAAGCCTGCTAAAAAATACCATCACCATTCAGCCTCAAATGAATTCCCGGGCGAAGCCGGATATCTGAGCTAGTATATGTATATAATTACTATATCTACTGATTTATTGCTAATTACAAAACAAGAATTTTTGGTATTGTTCGAGTAAGTTTCAAAAGGAAACAGTTTTTCTCCCTGCTGTCCGCTATTCCATTATAAAAGTTCTGCTGTTTGTTCGAAGCAAGGTAGAGGACGCTGTCGCTAGATATATCTTGCTCGATGTATTCAACAGGTTGCAGAATCAGGGGCAAAACTATCAAAGGCCTGCAACAAATAAATAATTACAATCATTAGTTAAAGTATTCTAGTCGTTTTATCGCTGACAAGATCGTTAGAAGTAATTTTTAAAAACGTCCTCAAATTTCCATCGATCCTAGGTAGTAGATGACGAAAGTGAGGTCTGCTCAAAAGTTAATACACTCAACCGCAAAAAAAACCGGACACTTAGATTTAGTCTTATAATTTTGGTTAATACATCATATATATGTATATTAATCTTTTTAATTAAAATAATTGGTTAATCTATAGGTTATTTAAACAAAATCTGCCAAAAGTGAATAATTTTTATTGATTATTTACACAAAAATACAAAATAAAAAAAAATAAAAAGATAAATTAACACATTTAAAAAAAATATATTCTTCATTTTTATTACAGGGAATGGTAGACTTCGCTACCCCAAGCGTTTCGGCAATGTAACGTAAGCTCCGGCCTTCCATCTATGTTTGAAAGACCCATTATTCTGGACCGAAATAAAAATAAAACATTAATTAAAGAAAATGCTTGGTTAATAATTAAAGATGTTTAAATGTGCGAAAAACTACTTACAGTTTAGAATAGATCAACTTCACGACAAATAAATCTAATCTGAGTTTTATCTAATTGTTTACTAATCCTGAAGGGATTAGTTCAATGGACTTAGACTCTAAATTCTCTGTAATAACTAGAATACCCACATAAAGAAAATTGCTGAAAATAAGCTTTTAATACGACAAAAATGAAGTGTCCGGTTTTTTTTTTCGGTTGAGTGTATATTTGTCTTTACTTGCTCTAGCAATAACATGTTTTGTCCTATCGTTACCAAAATGGATATATAAGCGTTATATGTAAAACTAAAGACCAAGTTCTGCTTAAATCGGACCAGGGGAAATTCGAAGATTTGACTCTTCTCTTATATTTCGAAAAATTGTATGTCACCAACACTATTGCAAATGTACTTTCCTATAAATTTTGTTATACAGTCGAACTCGTTTATAACGAGCTCGGATTTACCGAGGGAAGCGAGAATATTTGGTTGGTTCAATGTTAAGTCTATGGAACAGAAGTCGCTTTTAACGAGCAAGACCTGGTTTTAGCGAGCAATATTTTTCTGTCTTGCAATCGTATTTTTTTATCATCTTTCTGTCTTATCTTTTTATTCTTCTCCGCAGTTTAATACTTTTGTAGGAAAAATTCCTAAAAGAAGGAGGGTCAGATGGTCATTCTTTGACCTGAGTTCGTTGAGTACACACGACAATTTTCATCCTCACACTATGTCGAAACGCAAAGCTTTATCGGTTGACGAGAAAGTAAAAAAGTCCGTCACGCAGGGGCTGCGTAAACTAAGCAGATTTCCCACGTGAAGTTTTACAATAGAGAAATTTCACGAGAGCCGAACAGCTAAGAAAACGGCCGACCTAGCTTTTGGCGGGTAACTCAGTCTCATCCGTTATCCGCCACGATTTCATAAAAATGCAAATATCTCGGTTAATATTCAAGATAAAGAATAAATGTATAACAATATTTATAGTAAATTTAATTTGCAATAAGATTGATTCTATACAATTTTTCGATCCGACGTATAGTAACGGAAATATTTCGAACTTTAGAAAAGCCTCCCCCTCCCACTGGTCCGATTTCAGCCATTAACGAACTTGATCTTTCTTTTTACATAAAACGACTAAATACCGAGTTTGGTAACGATCAAACAAAACTTGCTGCTAGAGTGTTAACAGACAAAAAAATATATATAGTTATAGATATATATATATATATATATATATACAGTTTTGAACGGACCTCATTTTCGTCATCTACTAGGTAGGATCGATGGACATTTGAAGAAAAATTTCGAAATTTCCGTCATGAGTACAACCTCAATAACTGATTTCCCTTACGGGAAATCTGCTAAAATTTTACGGGAGTCGGATGACGGTGATAAAAATGTCTAAATCTGTAAGCTAACAAACCATTTTAAATATGTAGATTAATGAAAAAATAAATGTTTTGATAAGAATCTTTTCCTTTATTTTTCTTTCCGTTTATTGTTCCTTTCCTTTAATACTGTAGCACAACTTTGTCATTAAATTACATATCATTAAATTAAGAAAAGTATTTAATTCATTTAATTAAAGTAAGTATTAATTAAATTTTAAGTAAATTCAATCATTTGACCTCCCAAGCCCCTCCCCCCTTCTGGCTGCATGCCTGCCTTAAGGACCCGTTTATTACGAGCACTGGGATTTAACGAGTAAATGTTACAGTCCAATTGTGCCCGTTATAAACGAGTTCGACTATATTCATATTTTCTTTATCTTCAAAATTATAGGAGGTATTAGTACTTTTTAACATTCAGCCTTCAGTAAACCCCGACTCCTACACATGTCATATTAACAATAAGCTGTCACATCATGGACCGACTTTATTGGAAGCTTAAAAACCAAATATTGTTTTCATTGAACTTTTATGTTTATTTGATCTATGCAATAATCGATATTTAATTGTTTCATTCAAAACTAAAGGACATATTTGTTAATGAATGTAACAGGAAGAGGAATGTGGGGAGGGGGTTTGTAAATTCATAATATTCTTGTTATCATTAGTCGCTTAGAACAATTGAATACAATCCTTCGATCCCATTTATGATAATGGAGACATTTCGAATTTTCAAAATTTTCCCTACTCTAAACCCCCTTCCCAATGATCCGATTTCAGCCATTAACGAGCTTTATATATATATAAATATAGCTTTATATATATATATATATATATATATATATATATATATATATATATATATACTAGCGGACTCGGCAGACGTTGTCCTGCATTATATATCAAGCGATTAGGATATTAAATTTAATAATATTATGTTTAAAAAAAATTTACTTTTAATAACGCAAAAAACAACATTTGTTATATGCACGTTTGCCTAAAAACAAATAGTAAATAAAATATCGCAAAAACTTGGTACACAAAAGGAAAAGGAAAAATGAGAGAAGGAAAAGAAGACGTTTTAGTTCTGTGATTATCTGGTAGAATGCGCACTACACGTTCTTAAAAACAAACAGTTATAAACCAATAACTGAAATAAATAAAAACCCTCAACAATAATAATGCAAATACATAAATATAAATAAAGAAAAGAAAATAATTGCAACATTCAAATCAAATTAAAATAAATTTGGAAAATAAATAACAATGTCTGAAAGTGAAAACCTCTCGCAGCTGAAAACATCATTATATAGATGACATACTTAAATTCTAAAGACATACATTAGATAAACATATTAACATTTCATTACATTTCCAATATCCTCGCCCTTCGCCCTTCGACCGGAGACCTGCTTCATCTGCCTGGCCGATCTGCGGCGCTAAACCATCCGGGACGTCACTCGAACGCGTATTTAAAAATTCAATCAAATCGGTCCATCCGTCTAGGAGGAGTTCAGTGACACACACGTACGCTAGAATTATATATATAAAGATAGAGGTGTATTAGCCTGTTAACGCTCTAGTGGTCGCAATTTTCGCTCGATCGTTACCAAACTCCGTATTTAAACGTTTTAGGTTAAAAGACGGATCGTGTTCTTCAACAGCTGGAATCAGATCATTGGGAGGGGGGATTTAGAGGGGAGGATTTTCGAAAATTCGAAATATCTCCGTTAGTTTGAGTCTGATCGAAATTTCGTAGAGAACCAATCGTTTTGCAAATGAAAAGATCTATAAACGTTGTCATGTGCCTTTTTTCACTGTCTTTAATATTAACCGAGATATCGGCGTTTTTTAGTTTTCGGCCTTCAGTAAACCACCACTCTCGTTCCAACTTAAAAAAATTTAGTACAGCTTATTACCATGGTAGAACTAACGCTAATTCACATACCGAGTTTTGTTCAGTTCGGTTCAATCGTTGGTGCCCAATAAAATTGTTGGCCCCTCTTTACTTTTTTTAGTGTATATCTCGTTTATACTTTAATATACGACAAAATTGAATATGACAAAAGTTACTCCAAATAACAACATAAACAACTCTTATCCTGTGCATATTTGCCGAAAAACCAATAGGAAACGAAATACGGCTGTTTTTAATTTCAGGCCACCCTCACGACCCCCACTCCTGCTCCATCTGCCTGGCCGATCTGCGGTGCTAAACCATCCGGGGCGTCACACGAACGCGTATTTAAAAATTCAATCAAATCGGTCCATCCGTCTAGGAGGAGTTCAGTGACATACACACGTACGCTAGAATTATATATATAAAGATAGAGGTGTATTAGCCTGTTAACGCTCTAGTGGTATATATATATATATGGGTGTGTGTGCACGACCTCAATAGCTGATTTCCCTTAAGGAGAATCTGCCAAAACAGCTAGCTATAGAAAGTAAAAATTTCATATTTGAGATATTCGAAATGCATAGTCTTGAGGAAAATATACTAACAGGGGGAGAGGAGGGGGTTCAGAGGACGGTAAAAATTTCAAATTTCACCGTACGTATTAGAAGTACAAAAAAAAGTCCGTCACGCAGGGGCTGCGTAAACTAAACAGATTTCCCACGTGAAGTTATACAATAGAGAAATCTCCATACGAGAGCCGAACAGTTACGGCAAAGGGCCAAACTAGCTTTTGGTGGGAAATTCAAAAATCCGTTATCGGCCTAAATTAAATACAAAATGCAAATATCTCAGTTAATATTCAAGATAGGGAATAAATGTATATAACAATATTTATAGTAAATTTAATTTGCAATAAGATTGATTCTGTACAATGTTTCGATCCGACGTATAGTAACGGAGATATTTCGAATTTTAGAAAAGCCTCCCCTCTAAATTCCCCCTCCCACTGGTCCGATTTCAGCCGTTAACGAACTTGATCTTTCTTTTTACATAAAACTACTAAATATCGAGTTTGGTAACGATCAAACAAAAATTGCGACCGCTAGAGCGGTAACAGACAAATATATAGATAGATAGATAGATAGATATATACAGTTTTGAACGGACCTCATTTTCGTCATCTAATATGTAGGATCGATGGACATTTGAAGAAAAATTTCGAAAATTCCGTCATGAGTACAACCTCAATAGCTGATTTCCCTTAAGGGAAATCTGCTAAAAGAATGTGTAGAGCCTTCTTTACCCAGGAGATGACGAAAATGAGGTCCGTTCAAAATTATATATATATATATATATATATATATATATATATATATATATATATATATATATATATATATATATAGATATATATATTTGTCTGTTAACGCTCTAGCGGTCGCAATTTTTGTTTAATCGTTACCAAACTTCATATTTAAGCGTTTTACGTAAAAAGAGAGATCAAGTTCGTTAATGGCTGAAATTGGACCAGTGGGAGGGGGGATTTTTGTAAATTCAAAATATCTCCGTTACTATACGTCGGATCGAAAAATATTATAGAATCAATCTTGGTGCAAATTAAATTTGCTATAAATATTGTTATATACATTTATTCTCTATCTTGAATATTAATCGAGATATTTGCATTTGTATTCTGCATGTGCTCGGCAGCAGTGGCTATGTTCGGACTTTCCGCCGTGAGCTCTGGCGGCCGTTTTTGTAATTATTCGTCCCTCTCGTGAATAGGTTTAGAGGTTACTTACTACTACTGCTGTTATTAGGCAGATTTCTCTATTGTAAAACTTCACGTGGGAAATCTGCTTAGTTTACGCAGCCCCTGCGTGACGGACTTTTTTATTATTAAACGATCAATAAATTATGTTCTATGGCATTCTCCAATCCAGTGCATTGGGAATCATAGTTCCCCAGGAACTAAAAAAAGTCTGTCAGGGGCTGCGTAAACTAAGCAGATTTCCCACTAGAAATTTTACAATAGAGAAATCTGCCTAATAACAACTGTAGTAGTAAGAAACCTCTAAACCTAAAACATTATTTAGGGCGTAATAACCCAGTAGTTTCTAGCCCCAAAAATAGTTAACGATTAAATTCCGAGTTTGGTAAAGATCAAACAAAAATTGCGACCGCTAGTGCGTTAACAGACAAATATATATATATCTATATATATATATATATATATATATATATATATATATATATATATATAATTTTGAACGGACCTCATTTTCGTCATCTCCTGGGTAGGATCGATGGACATTTGAAGAAATTTTTCGAAACTCGCATCATGAGTACGACCTCAATAGCTAATTTCCCTTAAGGGAAATCTGCTAATAAAAGTCCGTCAGGTAGGGGCTGCGTTAAGCATATTTCCCTCGTGCGTCACGTATTCGCAATTATATCAAAACGTAAAAGTTCAATGAGAACAATATTTAGTATTTAGACTTAAAATAACGTGCTTCATAACAGCTTATTGTTAATATGACATGAGTAGGAGCGGAGATTTAATGAGGGCCGAATACTAAAAAATACAATTATCTCGTTTAATAGTCAACATAGTGAATAAACGTGTATAACAACATTTATAGAACATTACATTTGCAAACCAAATCGGTTCTATACAATTTTTCGATTCGACTAGATAAATATCATATATAAAATTTTGAAAGGATCTCGTTTTCGTCATCTCCTACGTAGGATTTATGGATATTTGAAGAAAGTTTTCGAAAATCCCATCACGAGTACAACCTCAATAGCTGATTTCCCCAAGGAAAATCCAATAGTATTGTGTTACAGATTAACTAGTCTACTTGCACTTTCAGAATTTTAGGAATTTTCGGGTTCCCTAACCACCCTTGTTTTGTAATTAGCATAAAACTAGGTTTTTAGTCGACATAAAAAAATCCTCTATCTTCCTAGACAATCTAAAGGTCTAAAATCTCTGAGGGTGGTCAACTCCCCTCCCTCTCTTCCGTCCGATTTCAGTCGTTCATGAACTTGATCTCTAGTTTTACATGAACGCTTTTATATAACGTTTGGTGAGGTTCAAACAACGCTAGAGCTGTAAGATTTCCTTTGAGTGAAATCTGCTACTACTCACAGTTGTATCTCTAGTTGAGGTTTCCAGCTTACTACCGAAGAGGCCTGCAGTTGGGCGAACACTACACTACCATCAGATGCATCCGTGTGCAAGGGGATCGTCTGGAACAGCATCGTGAATGCTGTCTTCACCTGAAATGAAATGCATTTATTTGCATTAAACGTCAACATAACAATATAGCATACATGAGTATTTGTTCAACGAATTTCTTTACTTGTGGTTAAATAGCATTTAAATTTATATAATGGTTATGTATAAAAATGACTCCGATTCCATGACTACAAATTTATAAAATCAATAACTATAAAACTAATTTCCTTAACAATCTTTTTAATATTTAAATTGCAGAAGAGTACAATAAGGCTTATATTCAACAGAAATCCTGTAGGCCTTTCTTTATGGAGTTAAAAAGTCCGTGACGCAGTTACTGCGTAAACTAAGCAGATTTCCCACGTGAAGTTAAACAATACAGAAATCTCCATACGAGAGTCGAACAGTTACGGCAGAGGGCCGAACTAGCTTTCGGCGGGAAACTCAAAAATCCGTTATCGGCCCAAATTTAAAAAAAAATGCAAATATCTCGGTCAATATTCAAGATAGGGAATAAATGTATATAGCAGTATTTATAGTAAATTTAATTTGCAATAAGATTGACTGTACAATTTTTCGATGCGACGTATAGTAACGGAGATATTTCGAATTTTCGAAAATCCTCCCCTCTAAACCCCCCCTCCCACTGGTCCGATTTCAGCCGTTAACGAACTTGATCTTTCTTTTTACAGAAAACGACTAAATATCGAGTTTGGTAACGATCAAACAAAAATTGCGACCGCTAGAGCGGTAACAGACAAATATATATATATATATATATATATATATATATATATATATATATATATATATACATACAGTTTTGAACGGACCTCATTTTCGTCATCTACTAGGTAGGATCGATGGACATTTGAAGAAAAATTTCGAAAATTCCATCATGAGTACAACCTCAATAGCTGATTTCCCTTCTAGGGAAATCTGCTAAAACAATGACTTTTCCATCAATATATATCTTCCAAACAATATTGTTTCTTAAAGGAAACACAAACTTGTTTTGTTTAGTTTAACACATAATCATACAACAAGATACAAGAATATTCTTCAAACCCCCAACTACAAATATAAATGCTTCGAGAAAAGTTTATCATTTTCAGGAGTAAAATTCTTCGAATCTCTGACCGAATGTGTTATATCTATTTAAAAAAAGTCCGTCACGCAGGGACTGCGTAAACTAAGCAGATTTCCCACGTGAAGTTTTACAATAGAGAAATCTGCCTAATAACAACTGTAGTAGTAAGAAACCTCAAAACCTAAAACATTATTTAGGGCGTAATAACCCAGTAGTTTCTAGCCCCAAAAAACAGTTAACCTAACCTCTAAACCTATTCACGAGGGACGAATAGTTATGGAAATGGCCACCAGAGCACTCGGCGGAAAGTCTGAACATAGCCTACTGGTGACCACACGCAGAATACAAATGCAAATATCTCGGTTAATATTCAAGATACAGAATAAATGTATATAACATTATTTATAGTAAATTTAAAATGCAATAAGATTGGTTCTATACAATTTTACGATCCGATGCATAATAACGGATTTATTTCGAATTTATGAAAATTCCCCCCTCTAAACCCCCCCTCCCACTGGTCCAATTTCAGCCGTTAACGAACTTGATCTTCCTTTTTACATGAAACGATTAAATACCGAGTTTGGTGACGATTAAACAAAAATTGCGACCGCTAGAGTGTTAACAGACAAATATATATATATATATATATATATAGTTTTATATATATATATATATATATATATATATATATATATATATATATATATATATATAGTTTTGAACGGACCTCATTTTCGTCATCTCCGGGGTAGGATCGATGGACATTTGAAGAAATTTTTCGAAAATCGCGTCATGAGTACGACCTCAATAGCTGATTTCCCTTAAGGGAAATCTGCTAAAAATCTTTGTTTAAAAATAAATTAAAAAACTTATATTCAGACATTTTTTTCCAGTTGTTCTTATACTGATATAAGATCAATCCTATCGAAACATGTTCAATCATTAAATACAAATACAACACATTTGCCATATAAATCGATCAATCAAAACACTAAATTACCTTAAAAAATTGAATTTGTTTTATAAAATTTGACTTCTCTTCTGTTTGATTTTGACATCTCTTTTTGTTTGAATTTAATATAATTGTAGATAATATTATATATTATATATATATATATTCATAATAAAGTCATTTTAAATTGTTACCTTTAATACTTTTAGTTTAATGTAATATTAGTAGTATAGTAAAATATTTGTTGTTTTATTACTTGTATTTAATATTTTTTTTTTATTGTTGATGGAGTTTTTGATATTTTTCTATTATATTGATTTTATGACATTGATAAATTTGGATCAAATTATACCATTCAAAATATATAACATACATTTTTTTAATTTATTGAAGAGCTTTGTTATTAGGATTAAATGTTTTTTAAGGACGACGTGCTTTATAAATTGAGAGATGTCTCCACCTCAACGAGACAATGTACCTGATCATAAATTATTTTAGGACAAATATTTTGTTAATAACCGAACATGTTTGATAGTATTTATCTTATGTATAAAAGCATCCTTCAGACGAGAACTTCCTTAATTTGTTTTTAAATGGAGAATATTTTTCTGTAGATTTAACACTTACGAGCATTGCTTTAAAGAGTTTTTATCATGAATTTGGTAATTCTTTCACGAAATATTTATGTTTCTCGTTGGGGGTTCGAGGAGTATTCTTATGTATCATAATGTGTTTTGCTATATCTGTAACACAAGTTTATGTTTTATTACGCCAACAGTATTGTTTGTACATTTATATTGAAATAAAAGTAGTTATTTAAGGTAGACAGAGGTTTCTTGACTTTCATAAAAATAATTACTGTTTTAGGCAATTTAAATACTAAACATCCCTCAGGCCTGAAGGCCTTTAACCCTCTGGCGGGCGCGGCATTTGGACCGCAATCTGAACATCTGTCAAAATACTTGGAATAGAATGACTTCAGTGGGCTGGGGGTTCCAGGTATTTGATATCAACATGTTCTGACATGTTGAGTCGGTTTTTTGGGGGCTAAAAAAAATTGCTACCTTTGTGAGACACATCGAAATAATAGAACAAGCGTTGTACGCAATACATATGTGCCACAGGAATTTTTGCCGAAATCACAGTATCCATCAAGTAACGTGCTATAATTTTCTGGAAATGCTTTATACGAGGAAGAAGTTTGATTTTTTTTTCTGTAATATAAAAAAAAGTTCATTTTTTCTAGTTGTTTTTAATTGATAAATTAAATTTTTTTTCTTGCAAATTTTGAACCGAATATTTTTTCTGTATTTGTTCATTTATAACCTTGAACATATTTTTTTATTAAATTACTAATATGCTATTACTCTGTATATATATTACAAAATGTCTGTCCAAACTTTATGAAAATAATTAATAATTTTACTCTATTTTGAATCTGTAAAATAATACTAATAATAATAATAAAATTATTGTTCTGATACCACTATTTCTACGTTCCTGAATATCCTATGTTGGTGGTTAATTATAATAAACAATTTATTATTAAAATATCTCAATCATTATTCTACCAATTGCAACGTTGATTTAGCAGATTTCCCTTAAGGGAAATCAGCTATTGAGGTTGTACTCATGACGGAATTTTCGACATTTTTCTTCAAATGTCCATCGATCCTACCTAGTAGATGACGAAAATGAGGTCCGTTCAAAACTGAATATATATATATATATATATATATATATATATATATATATATATAGATATTTATATCCTTATATATTTCTGTTACCGCTTTAGCGGTCGAAATTTTTTTTTATCTTTACCAAACGATATTTAATCGTTTTAAGTAAAAAGAATGATCAAGTCCGTTAATGGCTGAAATCGGACCAGTGAGAGGGGGGGGGGATTTAGAGGGGGGATTTTCGGAAAATTCGAAATATCTCTGCACCTGTACGTCGGATCGAAAAATTGTATAGAATCAATCGTATTGAAAATTAAATTTACTATAAATATTGTTATACACATTTATTCTCTATCTTGAATATTAACCGAGAAATTTGCATTTTTATGAAACCTGGGCGGGTAACGGATGAGAGTTTCCTGCCAAGAGCTAGGTCGGCCGTTTTCTTAACTGTTCGGCTCTCGTGAAAAACTTCACTTGGGAAATCTGCTTAGTTTACGCAGCCCCGGCGTGACGGACTTTTTATATTTCAAAGCTATTTATAAAAAAAATATTTTAGCCATCCTTTACTTGGCAATATGATAACGTATAATTTTCATACATTAGGATTACTGTAAACCCAAAGCAAAAATGAATAAACAACATAAATAAGTAAGTTATTGCTTATTTTCTAATAAAAAATAGAAAAAATAAAATGCAGTTCAAACACCGTAGCGCGGCCGCTAAAGTATTTCAAATAGGCGCGCCCGCAGGAGGGTTAATGTATATTTAAACATAAAATAGTTTTTAATAGATGTAGCACATTCGGGCAATGAGTTAAAGGCTTTTATCGAAATATTTATGCTTGTGGTTAGGGTTTTGAAGCATTTTCTTGTTTTATGATTATGTGCTATACAATTTCTTTTAAACAAGTTAATGTCTTCTTTCACAACAGCATACACATGTGTGTATATATTTTGAAGGAAAAGACATTATTTTTGACTCCTTTCAAAGTGGCCGACATGAGTCTCTCTGCTAAGTATAAACCTTATTGCTCTCTTCTGTAATTTAAATCTGATCTTTAACCATAGCACTATAGTTTTACTCGATGAAGTAGTTACCTGTAGATTGGAGCTGTTTCCTGGAGGCCCAGACTGTAGTACAGAGGTTGGAATAGTGTACACATTCCTTTGCGCCACCGCTGTGTAGAACAGGCTTCTCTGGTTCCTGTAGTTAGCTATGGTCAGGCCGAGGATGCCGAAGTAGTTGGAGAATGGAACGCCTGCAGCCTATGCCAACAAGATTAAATATAACCAATTTATTATAAATGGGGGATAACAATAATCGGATAAGTAAAAAAAGATTTTTTTTTTTTACTTCAACAAAACATATAAATATTGAGTATATTCCAATATGTAAGAAAATGTTTCGAAAATCGAGTCATGTATCGCGTGTCGACAAATATATATATATATATATATATATATATATATATATATATATATATATATATTGTTGCGAAAATTAAATACGTGAAGGATTGGCAGAGAGGGAGCTGCGTGTTGGGAGGGACATAAAAGGAAACGCCTGAAGACTAGCGGCGCCGGCTGCATCTACTTAGGTCCGCGTAAGTTCCAGGAACTTGTCTAGCCCCTTCTGGTGATCTGTTTGATGGTTTTCGACAAGTTATATAAGAAACCCTGACAGTACACGAGTCAGTTAGCTCTCAGCTGTCATCATGTGCGTTTAGTGCTACAGTGCGACTTAGTGCAGTGCAGTAAAGAAGAACGGAGTTGTGCCGTGACTGTAAGTAACAGTTTAGTGCCGTGTTTAAGACAGTGCAGTGCCGCGAAGTAAAGGACAGTGCCGTCTTTTTATGTACTTCAGTGACCGTGAGTGAATTATTGGACTGTGTAATCTGAAGAACAGTGACGCTATCAGTGCATACTGTGAGTAGTGATTAAGATTAATTAACCAAGTGTATTCTGCATTGTTAAATAAATTCTGCAGTGATAAAAACTGAGAAACTTGTGAGTGTTTAATTTTGCAATCCAAAAGAACTCTTATTAACAACGTTTATTACTGGTTTTGGTAATAAAAAGTCCGTCACGCAGGGGCTGCGTAAACTAAGCAGATTTCCCTCGTGAAGTTTAGTAATAGATAAATATACATACTGCTAACACATCACCGTGAATAAATACAAACGGAAATAAGAAATGTTTCATCCAATTTCAATAGCCTGCCGACAGGAAGCGTTAGGTTAGAAATGTAAACAAACGGGTCCCGCCTCACACCGGAAAGAAAAACAATTACTGAAATATATCAGAATATAACACATTAATTTTATTGAGAACTATTTACTATATCTAGTACTGTAATTAATAATGAGTCAGAATAATTGTTATCTCAATCAATAATTTTTTAGTAGTCCAAAACTTTAAGATGGGGGGGGGGGAGTCACCAGTACATATTTGCATGTATCTCGTATAATAAAGGTCTCTTGAATACAATTTTTGGTATTTAAACTTCCAATAATGTGATTTATTATGTATCAGAGTATTGTTTACGTAACATGAGTAGAAGTGGCGGTTTGGTGAAAACTGAAAAATGCAAATATCTCGGTTAATATTCAAGATAGAGAATAAATGCATAGAACAATATTTATAGTAAATTTAATTTGTAATAAGATCGATTCTGTATAATTTTTCGATCCGACGTATAGTAACGGAGATATTTCCAATTTTCGAAAATCCTTCCCTCTAAACCCCCCCTCCCACTGGTCCGATTTCAGCCGTTAACGAACTTGATCTTTCTTTTTACATAAAACGCTTAAATATGAAGTTTGGTAAGGATTAAACAAAAATTGCGACCGCTAGAGCGGTAACAGACAAATATATAGATAGATAGATAGATAGATAGATATATATATATATATATATATATAGATATATATATACAGTTTTGAACGGACCTCATTTTCGTCATCTACTAGGTAGGATCGATGGACATTTGAAGAAAAATGTCGAAAATTCCGTCATGAGTACAACCTCAATAGCTGATTTCCCTTAAGGGAAATCTGCTAAAACGTAACAATATTTATTTAATGATTGTTAACGCTCTAGCGGTCGCAATTTTTGTTTGAAAAATAATTTAATGGCTGTAATCAGACAAATGGGAGGGGGGGGGGGGTTAATGTGAGAGTTTCGAAAATTCGAAATATCTCTATTACTATACATCGGATCGAAAACTTGTATTGAAACAATCTTATTGCAAATGAAGTGTACTATAAATATTGTTATATGCATTTATTCTCTACCTTGAATAGTAACGGAGATATTTCCATTTTAGCAGATTTCCCTCAAGGGAAATCAGCTATTGAGGTCGTACTCATGACCCGAGTTTCAAAAAATTTCTTCAAATGTCCATCAATCCTACCCAGGAGATGACAAAAATGAGGTCCGTTCAAAATTATATATATATATATATATATATATATATATATATATATATATATATATATATATCTGTTAACTCTCGAGCGGTCGAGATTTTTGTTTGATCTTTACCAAACTCCATATTTAATCGACTAGTGTAAAAAGAATCATCAAGTTAGTTAATGGCTGAAATCGGAACAGTGGGAGGGGGGGTTTAAAGGGGGGATTTTCGGAAAATTCGAAATATCTCCGTTATTATGCGTCGGATCGAAAACCTGTTTAGAATAAATCTTATTGCAAATTAAATTTACTATAAATATTGCTTTATACATTTATTCTGTATCTTGAATATTAACCGAGATATTTGCATTTTTATTAATTGTGGGCCGATAGCGAATGGTTGAATTTCCCGCCACAAGCTAGTTCGGCCATTTGCCGTAACTGTTCGGCTCTCGGATGGCGATCTCTCTTTTTTACAACTTCACGTGGGAAATCTGCTTAGTTTACGCAGCCCCTACGAGACTGACTTTTTCGTATTTAGTTATTGTTGGTTCTGTTCTTGCAATTCCGCTGAAAGTTATTTCGGCCTTTTCCGTAACTGTTCGGTTCTCGTGAAATTGGAGACTGGTGTAAGCTTTTTATTAAGAATATGTCTATCTATCTGTTCAGCTCTGAGTGGTTGGCAAAGCTGTTTGTTTACAATTGAAACGCTTTCCGTTTAAATGTTATTATAAATGACTGAAGTATTTCACATTACCGTTTGTACTTATTCACTTAATATTCACAGTGGTGTTAAGTGTTACCAGTATGTAGATTTATCTATTGCAAAACTGCACGAGGGAAATCTGTTTAGTTTACGCAGCCCTTGCGTGACGGACGTTTCACTATGTTAAATAGGCCTACATTTTGGCATGAACTGCAAGGATTTGGATTTGGTGTCTTCATCAACTTCTTTAGTCCATGTTTCCTTTTCATCTCTCCGGTCTATAAATCTCATACATAACGCTCTTGTAATCTGCAAGATCACTTGCGTTTTTATATTTGTTCCTTTGATTTATCAGTTTGAGAATCTCATCCATCATCTAAGGTTTTCTGGGGATTAGTTTATTTTAGCATAAGATCTCTTCTGTGAATCCTGAATCAATTTTCTCTCAGTAGTTTGGAACCTCTTCATTTTTGGCAAAAATATTTTATGATTTTCCTACAAACGCATTTTTACCTTTTTTCATATTTTAATGCTTCTAGGTCCCAATTTTGATAATATGCTTCATTATATGTTTTCTACCCGATTCTGCTTTAATTACTAATTTTGATATAATCCTCTTTTAGCCATTTTCCAGGCTTACTGGAAAAGGGAAAAAAGAAGAATTAAAAAAGACCTATCAATACAATAATAATAAAAAATAAAAATGATGTACTTACCGAGAAATTCGTGTACCTCGAGTCCGGAGTCATGGACGGGTCCGTTATTCTGTAGAAGGTATTGCTGGGCGTGCGGACTATTAGCGAATTTCCAAATGCATCTGCTATATAGACGAAGACATTGTCACAAGGGCTCCCAACTCCCGGGAACAGGCTTGTCTGGGTTACATTGTCCAAAACGAAGTATATCGTCAAGGATTTTGGAGTCAGAACTTCTTGTGGAATGAATATGGTATTCACCTGGAAAAAAGAAAAAAACAAACAGTATATTAGTATATTATTATATCAAAAGAAAATATTTCTATTTATTTTCTGACTCTAATTGATGAGTCAGTCATTGGGGGTAAATAAAAAAAAAAATTAAACATTTTGGAAACAAGAAAGTAATTTGAAATTATTTCGCATAATAAAGGTCTTCTCTAAACAATATTTGGTATTTAAGCTTAGAGTAAAGTGATTAATGATGTAACTTCATATTGTTAATATGACATGAATAAGAATGGGTGTTTACTGAAGGCAGAAAAATAAAAAATGCAAATATCTCGGTTAATATTCAGAATAGAGAAAATATGTATATGTCTATATTTATAGGGGATTAAATTTTCTATAAGGTTGGTTCTTTACAATTTTTCGATCCGGCGTATTGTAACGAATATATTTCTTAATGTTATAATTCCAACGTCTTCCTATATTTAGTTTTACGTAAAACGCATATATATTGAGTTTGGTAACCCTAGGTATGATCGATGGACATTTCAGAAATATTTTCAATAAACGCGTTAGGAGTATAACCTCAATAAAACTAGTGATAGGATGTTTAAAGTAATTTGGCTATGGGGGACTTAGGTATCAGTTCATATTGTAAAAAGGGTCTCTTGCATAAAATAGTTTGGGAATAATCCTTGGTCAAATGGATTGTATAGATTCATTCTGTATTTTATCTTGATGGTATTAAAAAGGTAGTAAAACAAAACTTATACTCACGTAAGTGTCAGTGTTGAGATCAAAGATTACTATCTTCGGCGGACAGACGGGAGTATGGACTTTGAAGACTCCAGAGTCCAACACCCACAACCTGTTGCACGAGTCTCGTCTAGTTCGTGGAGATGACACAATAGTAGTGCTGCAGTCGGTGGTGGGGTCGCTCAATGGCCGGTTCCAGTAGAGGTTCGGGTAAGGCTGAAAATGAAGATAACAATTAGATAACTCATTTTTACAATGTTGGGGAACACAAATTTTTGATTCGGAATGTAAACCGCACAGTTTACTCAGTCACCCCAAAAATAGGATATCAGCTATAGAGAAAAATAATTACACATAAGTAATATAAACACTCAATGAAATTATGAGCAATACTTCCACACTCACAGCCAGACACATACACAATGCATGTGAATATGTATATACATTTGGTTTGCACTCGCAAATAATCTTCTGACGGCATAACAGCAAAACTTAAACATTCAGAGATTCAGGAGCTTGCGGAGTCATAAGTAGGTACTATAAGCCTCATTAAAGCAGAACTATTAAGAGTCCGTCACGCAGGGGCTGCGTAAACTAAGCAGATTTCGCACGTGAAGTTTTACAATAGAGAAATTTCACGAGAGCATTACGAAAACGGCCGAACTAGCTTTTGGCGGGAAACTCACTCCCGTCCGTTATCCGCCCACATTTAATAAAATGCAAATATCTCAGTTAATATGCAATATAGAGAATAAATGTTTATAGTAAATTTAATTTGTAATAAGAATGATTCTATACCATTTTTCGATCCGACGTATAGTAACGGAGATATTTGGAATTTCCAAAAACCACCACTCTAACCCCCCCCTCCCACTGGTCTGATTTCAGCCATTAACGAACTTGATCTTTCTTTTTGCATAAAACGTTTAAATATCGAGTTTGGTAACGGTCAAACAAAAGTTGTGACCAGTAGAGCGTTAACAAACAAATATATATATATATATATATATATATATATATATATATATATATATATATATAATTTTCAACGGCCCTCATTTTCGTCATCTCCTGGGTAGGATTGATGGTCATTTGAAGAAATTTTTCGAAAATCGCGTCATGAGTCCCTTAAGGGAAATCTGCTAAAAGGCTGTGACCTGGTGTGCAATAATTGTGACACCTGAAGAATCTTCTCAATTCATATTCAACCTCCTAACCTTCTCCAGTACATCTCCAGCAATATGGAAAGACATCCTTTTTATGACAGATTCTTGTAGAAAATCAAATTTTAAAACGAGTTTATATCGGTGAATTTTTCGATTTGGGTCCCTCAGCTGTAAAATGAACAAAACTTTATTTCAGAAACGGGACAATTAATTGAAAAATGTTGCAACATAAAAGTTTTATCAAACAAAATTATCGTTGAAACAAGTCTACTGGATAAGAAATGGAACCTGAATTTTTTTAAAAAAATGTGGCACTATTATTGGAAATATTGAATTCGTTCGAATATTTATATACGTGTGACATTCCATTTATATGTTCTATATAGTTAAATTTCTGTTACACTTCCTACATATCTGGGGTTGATCTTGTGTCATAAGATAACCATGCGTAAATCTTGTGTGGACTGTTCGGAGTCTTCCTCCGGAACATTGGAATATTTCCATGGACGGATGGAGGTTTTAAAAGTTTTTAGTTTATTGTTCAGGGTTCCGTTTCACATTTTTTGCCAGTTTTTATAAATATTTTCTTTGAGTGTTTGATTAGAGCTCTGTAGATGTAATTGTTGTTGGGGTGATGGAGTCGAGTTGGTGGGCTTGTCTGGCTGCTAAATCTGCTTTTTCATTTCCTTCTATCCCTACGTGGCTTGGAATCCACATCTAGTACACGACCGTTTTTAACTCTCGGAGCATTTGTAAATAATTTTGTATTTTTTGTACTTTTGGACTGCTCGTAAATATATCTTAAATACTCAGTAGGGCACTCAACGAGTCTGTGCATATCAGGAATTTGAGTCGAGTGTTTAATAATATAATACTACTGAATTGCGAATAGTTCGGCTGAATAGATGCTGGTTAATTTGTTAAGCTTGAATTCATGGCAGACATTTTCTTTGGAGTACGCGCAGGAGTAAGTTTTCGAGCCATAAGTGTATATGACCTTTGGGTGTTGGTATTTTTCTATTGTAAATAAATAAATGTATAAAAAATCCACGCAACAACACCACAGTGGCATTTCCTCGGATGTTCAGTCATTACATAAGAAGTTTTATTTGTACAAAAACAAACACTTTTTTACTTGACCCACATCAGTTACTTATTTCTAAAAGTCCGTCACGCAGGGGCTGCGTAAACTAAGCAGATTTCCCACGTGAAGTTTTACAATAGAGAAATCTGCCTAATAACAACTGTAGTAGTAAGAAACCTCTAAACCTAAAACATTATTTAGGGCGTAATAACCCAGTAGTTTCTAGCTCCAAAAAACTGTTAACCTAACCTCTAAACCTATTCACTAGGGACGAATAGTTATGGAAACGGCCACCAGAGCTCTCGGCGGAAAGTCCGAACATAGCCTTCTGGCAGAATACAAATGCAAAGATCTCGGCTAATATTCAAGATAGAGAATAAATGTATATAACAATATTTATAGTAAATTTAATTTGCAATAAAATTGATTCTGTGCAATTTTATGAATTTTGTGATATTTCGAATTTTCGAAAATCCTCCCCTCTAAACCCCCCCTCCCACTGGTCCGATTTCAGCCGTTAACGAACTTGATCTTTCTTTTTATATAAAACGACTAAATATCGAGTTTGGTAACGATCAAACAAAAATTGCGACCGCTAGAGCGGTAACAGACATATATATATATATATATATATATATATATATATATATATATATATATATATATATATATATATATATATACAGTTTTGAACGGACATCATTTTCGTCATCTCCTGGGTAGGATCGATGGACATTTGAAGAAAAATTTCGAAAATTCCGTCATGAGTACAACCTCAATAGCTGATTTCCCTCAAGGGAAATCTGCTAAAAACAGTCGGGAACCACCACTTTTTGCATCTACTTCGTGATGTCGGCAGTTTGAGCTAACTCTAATTTAAAATTACATTTTGTAATTCAAATAAATTCTAAAAGTGTTATTTTCAATAAGTAAGTATTTTTTTTTTTAATAATCATGTTTAATTGGGTGGTTTTCCCATAACCGATAAGCACCGGAATGAACTCTAAAATTTAGAGATTACAACTAAAAACATAGAAAACATATATATTACCGTCAATAGGGGAGAGTTTTCAGAGGAATTCTTTGGAATAGTAGACAAGGTGGCGGGTAGATATGAAATATCCCTGGGCGTTGATACAATGAACCTTCTGCCGTCATCTGTTAGCCCTGTGATGTAACTGTCGTTGGTCATGTAGTTAGGATCTGAGACATAACCAGCTGGAGTGTTGTACAGCAGGACGTTCCAATCATACACCTTGGTCAACAGGCGGTTGCTACCGAACTGGCCGGAGCAGCAGCTGGCTGACAGGAGGACTACGATTGCTGGAGAAGGAAAACAAAATGAGAAAAATAGGAATATCTATGTTACTTCAAATAGAAAACATCTTTCAGTCTCTTTTTATGTAGCACCTACATATTCAAAGATATTTTTAAAAGTAAAGACCAGGGGAATAAACAGTACTCTACTGTTAAAGACCTCGAAGATACATAATCATGTCATAATTAATCATTAGATCTCCAGGATACATAATCATGTCATAATTAATCATTAGATCTCCAGGATACATAATCATGTCATATGCAATCATTAGATCTCCAAGGTAAATAATCATGTCATATGTAATCATTAGATCTCCAAGATACTTAATCATGTCTAATGTAATCAGTAGATCTCCAAGACACATAATCATGTCATATGTAATCATTAGATCTCCAAGATACATAATCATGTCATATGTAATCATTAGATCTCCAAGATACATAATCATGTCATATGTAATCATTAGATCTCCAAGATACATAATCATGTCATATGTAATCATTAGATCTCCAAGATACATAATCATGTCATATGTAATCATTAGATCTCCAAGATACATAATCATGTCATATGTAATCATTAGATCTCCAAGATACATAATCATGTCATATGTAATCATTAGATCTCCAAGATACATAATCATGTCATATGTAATCATTAGATCTCCAAGATACATAATCATGTCATATGTAATCATTAGATCTCCAAGATACATAATAATGTCATATTTAATCTATAGATCTCCAAGATACATAATCATGTCATATGTAATCATTAGATCTCCAAGATACATAATCATGTCATATGCAATCATTAGATCTCCAAGATACATAATCATGTCATATGTAATCATTAGATCTCCAAGATACATAATCATGTCATATGTAATCATTAGATCTCCAAGATACATAATCATGTCATATGTAATCATTAGATCTCCAAGATACATAATCATGTCATATGTAATCATTAGATCTCCAAGATACATAATCATGTCATATGTAATCATTAGATCTCCAAGATACATAATCATGTCATATGTAATCATTAGATCTCCAAGATACATAATCATGTCATATGTAATCATTAGATCTCCAAGATACATAATCATGTCATATGTAATCATTAGATCTCCAGGATACATAATCATGTCATATGCAATCATTAGATCTCCAAGATACATAATCATGTCATATGTAATCATTAGATCTCCAAGATACATAATCATGTCATATGTAATCATTAGATCTCCAGGATACATAATCATGTCATATGCAATCATTAGATCTCCAAGATACATAATCATGTCATATGTAATCATTAGATCTCCAAGATACATAATCATGTCATATGTAATCATTAGATCTCCAAGATACATAATCATGTCATATGTAATCATTAGATCTCCAAGATACATAAGTAGCTTGAAAAATTATAATAATGTTGAGCATACTAAATTTTAATATACGTAGATCCTTTATTTTCAGAGATATCGAAATGCAGTTTGCTGGTTCATAAATAACATTTTAAGGATTTTGAAAGAGTGTAACAAAAAAAAGTCCGTCACGCAGGGGCTGCGTAAACTAAGCAGATTTCCCACGTGAAGTTTTACAATAGAGAAATCTGCCTAGTAATAACCTATTCTCACGAGGACGAATAGTTAGTGAAATGGCCACACTAGCGCTAGTGCGCTCGGCGGAAACTCCCAAACATAGCCAACCACACTCACAATACAAATCCAAATATCTCGGTTAATATTAAAGATACAGAATAAATGTATAGAACAATATTTATAGTAAATTTAATTTGCAATAAGATTGGTTCTATACACTTTTTTGATCCGACGTATGGTAACAGAGATATTTCGAATTTTCGAAAATCCCGCCCTCTAAACCCCCCCTCCCACTGGTTCGATTTTAGCCATTAACGAACTTGATCTTCCTTTTTACATTAAACGATTAAATTCCGAGTTTGGTAACGATCAAACAAAAATTGCGACCGCTAGAGCGTTAACAGACAAATATATATATCTATATATATATATTTATATATCTTTATATATATATATATATATAGATATATATATATATATATATATATATATATAGATATATATATATAGATATATATATATATAATTTTGAACGGACCTCATTTTCGTCATCTCCTGGGTAGGATCGATGGACATTTGAAGAAATTTTTCGAAACTCGCGTCATGAGTACGACCTCAATAGCTGATTTCCCTTAAGGGAAATCTGCTAAAACGCAGGGTCTGAGTAAACTAAGAATATTTTCCACGCGAAGGTTTACAATAGTTAAATCTACATACTGGTAACACCACCGAGAATACTAAATGAGTAAATACGAGTACAAACGGTAATGAGAAACCTCTCCGACAATTTACAAGTTCATAATCTCAAAAAGGAAAGAGTCAGAATTGTAAACAAACTGGCCAGCCAACCTTGCAGAGCTGAATAGATAGATAGAAATATTCTAGACCGCAAGAGAAATAATTAATGACATTTGTAAATCTAAATATAACATATTAATTTCACTTGAAAATTATTTACTATACCTAGTACTGTAAATTATAATGAATCAGAATAATTTGTATTTCAATTACTCAAATTTTAGTAATCCAAGTAGAAAAGTCCGTCACGCAGGGGCTGCGTTATCTAAGCAGATTTCCCACGTGCGCCACGTATTTGCATTTATCTCAAAACTTAAAAGTTCTATGAGAACAATATTTGTTATTTAAGCTTCAAATAAAGTGCTTCATAACATAATAGAATATTGAAAATATGAGATGAGTAGGAGTGGGGCTTTACTGAAGACCGAAACCTAAAAAATGCAAATATCTCAGTAAATAATCAAGGTATTGAAAAAAATGTACATAACAACATTTATAGAACATTACATTTGCAATAAGATTAGTTCTATACAATGTTTCAATCCGACGCGAACTTGATCTTTCTTTTTGTATCAAACGATTATATATAAAGTTTAGTAACGAAAAGACAAAAATTGCGACCGCTAGAGCGGTAACAGACAAATATATATATATATATATATATATATATATATATATATATATATATATATATATATATATGCAGTTTTGAACGGACCTCATTTTCGTCATCTCCTAGGTAGGATCGATGGACATTTGAAGAAAAATGTCGAAAATCGCGTTATGAGTACAACCTCAATAGCTGATTTCTCTTAAGGGAAATCTGCTAAAAGGGACGAAGGAGATCAATAGAACGTATTAGCATATATGCATATATACAAAATAAAACTAAAATGGAAACAACATTTGGTATTTATGTACTAAAGGGATTCATGATATTACAGATTATAATTCATACGACACGAGTAGAAGTACTGAAAATGATAAAATCCATATATCTCGGTTTATATTCATGATACAGAAAATATGTAAAGAACAACATTTATAGGTTCACATTCAATTTGCGATAATATTATTATTTTTTGATCCGACGTATAGTCACGGGCATACTTTGAATTTTCGAAATTCCCCATCTAAACTCCTCCGATTTCAGAGATTAACGAACCTGATCTTCCCTTTTACATAAAACGATTAAATATAATTTATAATGCTCAAAACAAAAATTGAGACAGCTAGAGCGTTATATATAAATATGCGTATTTGTGTGTGAGTGTGTTTATATATATATATATATATATATATATATATATATATATATATATATATATATATCTACTAGTGTAATTTATAATGAGTCAGAATAATTGTTATCTCAATCAATAAAATTTTAGTAGTCCAAAACTTTAAGATGGGGGGGGGGAGGGAGTCACCAGGGCATATTATCATGTATCTCGTATAATAAAGGTCTCTTGAATACAATTTTTGGTATTTAAACTTCCAATAATGTGATTTATTATGTAGCATAGTATTGTTTACGTAACATGAGTAGAAGTGGCGGTTTGCTGAAAACTGAAAAATGCAAATATCTCGGTTAATATTCAAGATAGAGAATAAACGTAAATAAGAATATTTATAGTAAATTTAATTTGCAATAAGATTGGTTATATACAATTTTTCTACCCGATGCATAATAACGAAGATATCTCAAATTTTCGAAAATCCCTCCTCTAAACCCCCCCCCCTCCCTCACTCTGGTCCGATTTCAGCCATTAACGAACTTGATCTGTCTTTTTACATAAAACGGTTAAATATCGAGTTTCGTAACGATCAAACAAAAATTGCGACCGCTAGAGCGTTAACTGACATATATATATATATATATATATATATATATATATATATATATATATATATATATATAATTTTGAACGGACCTCATTTTCGTCATCTCCTGTGTAGGATCGATGGGCATTTGAACAAATTTTTCGAAAATCGCATCATGAGTACGACCGCAATAGCAGATTTACCTTGAGGGAAATTTGATGAAAAAAATATATGTATGAAAATAAATAGATTGAGATGGTTTTGAAAGTAATCCCCTTATTTATTATGTTATCTTATCATATTTTCTTAAAAGTTTAATAAAATATTATCACGAGAATGTATTAGTTTCATTTCTTTTTATTTAAATCAGTGCGACTTGTTAATCCTGTTATTGCATAATTTATTTATAACATAGATGTTAAGCTCAGAATTTAAATCGCCTGGCCGTTTATATATATAAGCTTATCAACGAATGATAACAGTGTGTAATCTTTCTTTGCACGCACAAGGTAAGTCCTTAGATTTGAGTTTAATATATATATTTTAAAATATTTTGTACTATCTCAAAGCATTCCCCACACATGATTATCACAATAATTATTAAATGAATAACATGTTTCGTAGATGATCCTGTACTGGTTGGTTGGTGGCCTGATAGGTTGCGTGTATTCAGCAACCATCAACCCTGTTGGATTTGATGGCATTATTGAATACGTCAACTCGTTAGAAACAACCTGGAAGGTATGTAAAGGACACTTCAACTTTAGGAGTGATGCACACATAACACCTTAGTCTGAGGTCCTTAGTCAACCTTAGGAGTGACGCACACATAACACCTTAGTCTGAGGTCCTTAGTCAACCTTAGGAGTGATGCACACATAACACCTTAGTCTGAGGTCCTTAGTCAACCTTAGGAGTGATGCACACATAACACCTTAGTCTGAGGTCCTTAGTCAACCTTAGGAGTGATGCACACATAACACCTTAGTCTGAGGTCCTTAGTCAACCCTAAGGAGTGATGCACACATAACACCTTAGTCTGAGGTTCCTTAGTCCAACCTTAGGAGTGATGCAACACATAACACCTTAGTCTGAGGTCCGTTTATTCAACCTTAGGAGTGATGCACAAATAAACACCTTAGTCTGAGGTCCTTAGTCAACCTTAGGAGTGATGCACACATAACACCTTAGTCTGAGGTCCTTAGGTCAACCTTAGGAGTGGTGCACACATAACACCTTAGTCTGAGGTCCTTAGTCAACCTTAGGAGTGATGCACACATAACACCTTAGTCTGAGGTCCTTAGTCAACCTTAGGAGTGATGCACACATAACACCTTAGTCTGAGGTCCTTAGTCAACCTTAGGAGTGATGCACACATAACACCTTAGTCTGAGGTCCTTAGTCAACCTTAGGAGTGGTGCACACATAACACCTTAGTCTGAGGTCCTTAGTCAACCTTAGGAGTGATGCACACATAACACCTTAGTCTGAGGTCCTTAGTCAACCTTAGGAGTGACGCACACATAACACCTTAGTCTGAGGTCCTTAGTCAACCTTAGGAGTGACGCACACATAACACCTTAGTCTGAGGTCCTTAGTCAACCTTAGGAGTGACGCACACATAACACCTTAGTCTGAGGTCCTTAGTCAACCTTAGGAGTGACGCACACATAACACCTTAGTCTGAGGTCCTTAGTCAACTTTAGGAGTGACGCACACATAACACCTTAGTCTGAGGTCCTTAGTCAACTTTAGGAGTGATGCACACATAACACCTTAGTCTGAGGTCCTTAGTCAACCTTAGGAGTGATGCACACATAACACCTTAGTCTGAGGTCCTTAGTCAACCTTAGGAGTGACGCACACATAACACCTTAGTCTGAGGTCCTTAGTCAACTTTAGGAGTGATGCACACATAACACCTTAGTCTGAGGTCCTTAGTCAACCTTAGGAGTGACGCACACATAACACCTTAGTCTGAGGTCCTTAGTCAACTTTAGGAGTGATGCACACATAACACACTTAGTCTGAGGTCCCTTAGTCAACCTTAGGAGTGATGCACACATAACACCTTAGTCTGAGGGTCCTTAGTCAACCTTAGGGAGTGACGCACACATAACACCTTTAGTCTGAGGTCCTTAGTCAACTTTAGGAGTGGAGTGATGCACACATAACACCTTAGTCTGAGGTCCTTAGTCAACCTTAAGGAGTGACGCACACATAACACCTTAGTCTGAGGTCCATAGTCAACTTTAGGAGTGATGCACACATAACACTTAGTCTGAGGTCCTTAGTCAACCATAGGAGTGATCCACACATAACACCTATAAGTCTGAGGTCCTTAGTCAACCTTAGGAGTGATGCACACATAAACACCTTAGTCTGAGGCCCTTAGTCAACTTTAGGAGTGATGCACACATAACACCTTAGTCTGAGGTCCTTAGTCAACTTTAGGAGTGATGCACACATAACACCTTAGTCTGAGGTCCTTAGTCAACCTTAGGAGTGATGCACACATAACACCTTAGTCTAAGGTCCTTAGTCAACTTTAGGAGTGATGCACACATAACACCTTAGTCTGAGGTCCTTAGTCAACTTTAGGAGTGATGCACACATAACACCTTAGTCTGAGGTCCTTAGTCAACCTTAGGAGTGATGCACACATAACACCTTAGTCTGAGGTCCTTAGTCAACCTTAGGAGTGATGCACACATAACACCTTAGTCTGAGGGCCTTAGTCAACATTAGGAGTGATGCACACATAACACCTTAGTCTGAGGTCCTTAGTCAACCTTAGGAGTGATGCACACATAACACCTTAGTCTGAGGTCCTTAGTCAACCTTAGGAGTGACGCACACATAACACCTTAGTCTGAGGTCCTTAGTCAACTTTAGGAGTGATGCACACATAACACCTTAGTCTGAGGTCCTTAGTCGACCTTAGGAGTGGTGCACATAAACACCTTAGTCTGAGGAGTCCTTAGTTCCAACCTTAGGAGTGGTGCACACATAACACCTTAGTCTCTGAGGTCCTTAGTCAACATTAGGAGTGGTGCACACATAACACCTTAGTCTGAGGTCCTTAGTCAACCTTAGGAGTGACGCACACATAACACCTTAGTCTGAGGTCCTTAGTCAACCTTAGGAGTGGACGCACACATAAACATCTTAGTCAACCTTAGGTAGAAAAAAAAAAAAACTGGTGCACACATAACACCTTAGTCTGAGGTCCTTAGTCAACCTTAAAGAGTGATGCACACATAACACCTTAGTCATGAGGTCCTTAGTCAAAATTTAATATAAACCTTAGGAGTGACGCACACATAACACCTTAGTCTGAGGGTCCTTAGTCAACCTTAGGAGTGACGCACACATTAACATCTTAGTTCAACCTTAGGAGTGTTGCACACATAACACCGTAGTCAGAGGTCCTTAGTCAACCTTAGGAGTGGTGCACACATAACACCTTAGTCTGAGGTCCTTAGTCAACCTTAGGAGTGACGCACACATAACATCTTAGTCAACCTTAGGAGTGGTGCACACATAACACCTTAGTCTGAGGTCCTTAGTCAACCTTAGGAGTGGTGCACACATAACACCTTAGTCTGAGGTCCTTAGTCAACCTTAGGAGTGACGCACACATAACACCTTAGTCTGAGGTCCTTAGTCAACCTTAGGAGTGACGCACACATAACATCTTAGTCAACCTTAGGAGTGGTGCACACATAACACCTTAGTCTGAGGTCCTTAGTCAACCTTAGGAGTGATGCACACATAACACCTTAGTCTGAGGTCCTTAGTCAACCTTAGGAGTGACGCACACATAACACCCGCGTTTAAGCGCAAGGGCTGCGTAAACTAAGCAGATTTCCCTCGTGAAGTTTAATAATAGATAAATCTACATGCTGGTAACACACCATCGATAATATTAAGTGAATAAATACAAACCATAATAGGAATCCTCCTGTGGGAAACATCTGAAATGTAAACAAACACTACTACCTCACACCCGAAAAAAAAATCAATTAATGAAATATATTAGAATATAAGATATTAATTTCATTGAAATCTATGTACTGTAATTTATAATGAATCAGAATAAATTTTATCACAATATATCAAATGCTAGTAGTCCCAGAACTTAAAACGGGGAGGGGGGGATCACAAGAACATATTTGCATGTATCTCGTATAATAAAGGGCTCTTAAAAACAAAATTTGGTAATTAAGCTACGAATAATGTGGTTCGTTATATAAAAGAGTATTATTTATGTAACATGAGTAGAAGTGAGGGTTTGCTGATGGCTGAAAACTGAAAATGCTAATATCTCAGTTAATATTCAAGATAGAGAATAAATGTATATAACAATATTTATATTACATTTAATTTGAAATAAGATTGATTTATACACGTTTTCGATCGAATTTTCAAAATTCTTCCAGGAGGATTTATCTTACTTTTTACATAAAACGATTAAACAAAAATTGTAACCGCTAGAGAGATAACAAACAAATATATATATATATATATATATATATATATATATATATATATATATATATAAAGTCCGTCACGCAGGAGCTGCGTAAACTAAGCAGTTTTCCCAAGTGAAGTTTTACAATAGAGACATTTCAGAATAGAGAGCCAAACAGTTACAGGAACGGCCCGAACTAGCTCTTGACGGAAACTCACGACTAGACCCGAAGTTAGCCGATCTCATCTCTGAAGCTGAAAACATAAAAATGCAAATATCTCGGTTAATATTCAAGATACAGAATAACTGCATGTAACAGTATTTATAGTAAATTTAATTTGCAATGAGATTCATTCTATACAATTTTTCGATCCGTTGCATAATAACGGAGATATTTCGAATTTTCGAAAATCCTCCCCTCTAACCCCCCCCCCTCCCACTGGTCCAATTTCAGCCATTAACGAACTTGATCTTTCTTTACATAAACGTTTAAATATCGAGTATGGTAACGATCAATCAAAAATTGCCACCGCTAGAGCGTTAACAGACAAATATATATATATATATATATATATATATATATATATATATATATATATATATATATATATTTATATATTGTTACGTTTTATTACCAAAACCAGTAATAAACATCGCTAATAAGAGTTCTTTTGGATTGCAAAATTAAACACTCATAAGTTTCACAGTTTCTGTTACTTACAGTCACGGCACAACACTGTTCTTCACATAAAACCACTTTACCGCACTGCACTAAGTCTCACTGAAGCACTGATGTGAACATCAAGACAGGTGAGAATAAAACTGACTCGCTCGCGGCTGGCCGTTCCTTATAATTGTCGTCGGCATACATCAAAGGGGAATTGTCTGGACCGTTCGACGTCTGGTTGGAAGGTACTGGTAGGACATAGGACGTTCTGGCGGCTTCTTTCTGAGACTCTCTCTCTGAAGGATTATTTATGTATTTAATCTTCGCAGCACTATATATATATAATTTTGAACGGACCTCATTTTCGTCATCTCCTGGGTAGGATCGATGGACATTTGAAAAAAAATTTCGGAACTCGCGTCATGAGTACGACCTCAATAGCTGATTTCCCTCAAGGGAAATCTGCTAATAAGGTACCCGGCTTCGCTCGGGAATTATTAAGAATCTGAATGTTGATGGTGTTTTTTATTTGGCAAGGCTACGGGGGTGTACAACTTCACCCGTCTGGGCTAATGGTTTTGCCGTAATGGTCATGGTTGGGAGCTTATAGAATAGAAATTTCAGTTTTGAAGACTAAATGAAAATTAGTTCCTAATCAATGTCCCTCCACTGTTTGAAACACCATGAATAACTCAGATCATAATCATGGATAGCATTTATTATAATTAAATTCATCTAGTGAACATATTTCCTGTCAAAAACCAATCCGAGCATAACATTAAGTGCACAATAGTAAATGCGAATAAGAAAAAAATACAACATTTCCCACGAAATTAGTTAATACAATTAACTGTGTTAGCCTACCGACAACTTCCAATCCCCCTTGAGTGTTATCAACATTGCTTTACTTAAATACCTATAGTTCATATTGGAAAGAATTGTTAAGCATTTCAATATTTCTACCCAAATTTACTTGATTCATACATTGCTACCAAAAAAATGTATAAAACAAAAGTTACTCTAAATAACAAAGTAAACAACTTTTGTTATGTGCACGTTTGCCATAAAACAAATAAAAAAGTCCGTCACGCAGGGGCCTCGTAAACTAAGCAGATTTCCCACGTGAAGTTTTACAATAGAGAAATTTCACGAGAGCCGAGCAGTTAATGAAACGGCCGAACTAGCTTTTGGCGGGAAAGACACTTCGTCCGTTAGCCGCCCAGATTTATTAAAAATACAAATATCTCGGTTAATATTCAAGATAGAGAATAAATGTATATAACAATATTTATAGTAAATTTAATTTGTAATAAAATTGATTCTGCACAATTTTTCGGTCCGACGAATAGTAACGAAGATATTTCGAATTTTCGAAAATCCTCCCCTCTAAACCCCCCACCCCTCCCTGAGGTCCAATTTCAGCCGTTAACAAACTTGATCTTTCTTTTTACATAAAACGACTAAATATCGAGTTTGGTAACGATCAAACAAAAATTGCGACCGCTAGAGCGGTAAATGACAAATATATATATATATATATATATATATATATATATATATATATATATATATATAGTTTTGAACGGACCTCATTTTCGTCATCTTCTAGGTAGGATCGATGGACATTTGAATAAAAATTTCGAAAATTCCATTATGAGTACAACCTCAATAGATGATTTCCCTTAAGGGAAATCTGCTAAAACTAAATATCGTAATTTTTATTTCAATCCTCCCTTATGACCCCCACTCCTGCTCGTCCCTAGAAATGTTGGTACAGCTTATTAACATGGAGGATTTAGTGTTAATTCACATACCGAGTTTTGTTTGGTTAGGATTAGTCTTTTGTGCCTAATAAAATTATTGACTCCCGCTATAATTTTTAGCGTATTACGCATTTATACTTAAGACGAAAGTGTTATGACAAAAGTCAATCTAAATAACAAAATAAACAACTTTTGGTATGTGCATATTTGCGATAAAACCCATAGGAAACGAAATATCGCTATTTTAGCGGATATGCCCTAAGGGAAATCAGCAATTGAGGTCGTACTCATGACGCGCTTTTCGAAATTTGTCTTCAAATGTCCATCGATCCCACCCAGATGACGAAAATGAGGTCCGTTCAAAACTTATATGCATATATATATATATATATATATATTTGTCTGTTACCGCTCTAGCGGTCGCAATTTTTGTCTTTTCGTTACTAAACTTGATATATAATCGTTTGATACAAAAAAAAAAAGATCAAGTTCGCGTCGGATTGAAACATTGTATAGAACCAATCTAATTGGAAATTTAATTTTCTATAAATGTTAAAATGTACATTTTTTCACTATCTTGATTATTAACTGAGATATTTGCATTTTTTTAGTTTTCGGTCTTCAGTAAAGCCCCACTCCTACTCATCTCATATTAACAATATTCCATTATGTTATGAAGCACTTTATTTGAAGCTTGAATACCAAATATTGTTCACCTTGAACATTTTAGTTTTGAGATAAATGCAAATACGTGGCTCTCGTGGGAAATCTGCTTAGTTAACGCAGCCCCTGCGTGATGGAAATTTTAATTTCAGCCCTCCCTTATAACCCCCACTGCTGATCGTCTCAGAGAATATTAATTATACATACCAAGTTTCATAAAATTAGGTTCAGCCGTCTATGCGTGAAAAGCTAATACCATCACCGTTCAGCCTAAAATCTTCCCGGGAATCTGAGCTAGCATATATATATAAAATTGTAACCTCTGTCTGTACATTGTTCTTTTCTCGAAATTTCAGGATAACTTTTCGATTCGCATGTCATAGACACTATATCTGCAATTTGTTTCTTTCGTGTATGTTTTATTATTTGTTTGTTACCTTTTCACGCATAAACGGCTGAACCGAATTTTATGAAACTTGATATGTATATTACTACTAACCCAACTTAGGCTGTAGGTTATGTTAATATTCTCTGAGACGAACAGGAGTGGGGGTTATAAGGGAGGCCAGAAATTAAAAATAGCGATATTTCGTTTCCTATTGGGGTTTCGGCAAATATGAACATAACAAAAGTAGTTTATTTTGTTATTTAGAGAAATTTGCTCAACAATTCTTTTCTATATAAACTACCAGGTACCTCACCTGGAAAAATTAATTCAAATGTATGTTAATATTTTGTCCTTAATAATTCAAATCTATGCATAATGCACAGGAAACGGAAAATATGACAGTATGGAGGACAGTGAAGTCTTACACGAAAAATTAATTTTATTATTAACAAATCCACAGAAACGACGGGTATTAACCCTAAACACTGGGACGGGTAAATGTCAAAATATTGTGCAATTGTGTGTTATTTAGAGTAACTTTTGCTAAATACACTTTTTTCGTATACTGAACTATAAACGAGATATACGCTAAAACCTATAGCGGAAGTGAACAATTTTTTTTGGGACAAAAGACTCAACCGAACTAAACAAAACTCCGTATCTAATTATCACTAACTCCTTCATGATAATAAGCTGTACCATCATTTCTAGCGATGAGCAGGAGTGGGGGTTGTAAGGGAGGCCTGATATTAAAAATAGCGATATTTCGTTTCCTATTTATTTTTCGGTAATTAGGCACATAGCAAAAGGTGTTTATTTTATTTAAATTAAGTTAAATTATTTATTTAGTTTTATTGGTTTCTAACAATTGTTCGGAACTTAATAAACTCGGAATGTAAGTTAGCGCTAACTCCTCCATGATAATAAGCGGCACCAACATTTCACAGGAGACGGGAAATAAACGCGTAAACTAAGCAGATTTCCCACGTGAAGTTTAACAGTAGAGAAATCTGCCCAATAGCAAGTGTAGTAGTAAATGATCTCTAAACTTATTCACGAGGGACGAACAGTTACAGAAACGGCCGCCAGAGCTCTCTTCGGGAAGTACCGAGCATAGCCGACTCCTGCCGACCACACACAGACTACAAATGCAAATATCTCGGTTAATATTTAAGATACAGACTAAATGTATAGAGCAATATTTATAGTAAATTTAATTTGCAATAAGATGGATTCTATACAATGTTTTGATCCGACGCATAATAACGGAGATATTTCGAATTTTCAAACCCCCCCCTCCCACTGGTCCGATTTCAGCCATTAACGAACTTGATCTTTCCTTTTGCATAAAACGATTAAATTCCGAGTTTGGTAACGATCATACAAAAATTGCGACCCCTAGAGCGTTAACAGACAAATATATAAAGGTGTCCAGAAAGGGTAAGGGGTATTTGTAAATTCAATTAAAAACAAACCACAAGTCAGAAAAAAATATATATATAAATAAATTAAATTTTAGAGAAGATATTGGAAAATTAATTGGCAAAGATTATGTTGTATTCCTCTAAACGAAAACGAAAATTACCCACCATGAGTCTACACATCTCTCCGGAAATGGCGGCCATTTCGCTGCGGATGTTGTGCTTCAGTTGCAGTGAGTTCGTGGTTTATTTGCGTACACTTTCTGCTTAAGGTATCCCCACATTAAATAATCAAGGGGTGTCAGTTCGGGGCTTCTCGGAGGCCAGTTGGTGGTCCTCGACGAGAGATCACTTTTTCTGGGAAAAGTTGATTTGACAACCGCAAGCGATTGGTTTGAAGTCGCCCCATCTTAAACTCCTGTAATTGTGGAGCCAAAAAGTTCCGTATCATGTCGCAATATCGCTCACTATTTACCGTAAGTGCTCGCCCTCACCGGTCTTCCAAAAAATACGGCCCAATAATGCCTTCCCCAGACATGGCAGCCCACACGACAACCTTTGGACTATGTAGTGGTCGTTCATGTTTCTCTCTCGGATTTTCGTTGGACCAGAAGCAGCAGTACTGATTGTTTACGTGCCCGTTTAAGTGAAAATTTGCTTCATCACTAAACAGGATGTTTTCAAACGTTGGGAGGCGTTGAAGCATTTCATTTGCAAAATACCTTCCATGGTTACTAAATATCCAAATAATAGCCAAGCACGCTATCCTAACCGCGCCCCCCCCCCCCACCAATCGCGCCGTTACTCGGAAAATGCCGATACAAATACCCCCCATCCTTTCCGGACACCTTGTATATATATATCTATATATATATAAAATTGTAACCTCTCTCTGTACATTGATTTTTTTCGCGAAATTTCACGATAACTTTTCGTTTCACATGTCATAGACACCAAAACTGCATTTTGTTTCTTTCGTGTATGTTTGTTTGTTTGTTTGTTACCTTTTCACGCATAAACGGCTGAACCGAATTTTATGAAACTTGGTATGTATATTACTACTAGCCCAACTTAGACTTTAGGCTATATTATTATTCACTAAGACAAACAGGAGTGGGGGTTATAAGGGTGGCCTGAAATTAAAAATAGCGATATTTCGTTTCCTATTAGTTTTTCGGCAAATATGCACATAACAAAAGTTATTTATTTTGTTATTTAGAGTAACTTTTCTTATATACACTTTCGCCGTATACCGAAGTATAAATGAGTTATACGCTAAAAATTATAGCGGGAGTCAACAATTTTATTTGGCACAAAACACTCAACCGAACTAAGTAAAACTCGGTATATCTATTAGCACTAACGCTTTCATTATAACAAACCATACTAACATTTCTTCGGACGGGCAGGAGTGGGGGTTATAAGGGAGGCCTGAAATTAAAAATAGCGATATTTCGTATCCTATTGGATTTTCGGCAAATATGAACATAACAAAAGTTGTTTATTCTATTATTTAGAGTAACTTTTATAATACACACTTTTTTCGTATACCGAATTATGAACGAGATATACGCTAAAACCTATAGCGGAAGTGAACAATTTTATTTGGGACAAAAGACCCAACCGAACTAAACCATACTCGGTATGTGAACTAGCACTAACGCTTTCCTTATAATAAGCCATACTAACATTTCTAGGGATTGGCAGGAGTGGGGGTTATAAGGGAGGCCTGAAATTAAATATAGTGATATTTCGTTTCCTATTGGTTTTTCCGCAAATATAAACATAACAAAAGTTGTCTATTTTGTTATGTGGAGTAACTTTTGTTATATACACTTTTGTCGTATACCTAAGTATAAATGAGTTATACGTTAAAACTTTAGCGGGCACTAACCGCTGAACCGAACTTAACAAAACTCGGTATGTCAATTAGCATTAATTCTTCCATGATTATAAGTTATATTAAAATTTGTAGGTTCAAACGGGAGGGGGGTTATAAGGGAGGGCTGAAATAAAAATTCACCATATTTACATGTATAAGAGACGGGAAATATAAAAATATCGAAGACTGTGAAGCCTTATCGAACAAATATTCTATTATTAGCAAATCCACGGGAAAGACGGGTATCAATCCTAAACACTGGGACGGGTAAATGTCAAAATATTGTGCAATGTAAAGCCTGCTAAAAAATACTATCACCATTCAGCCTCAAATGAATTCCCGGGCGAAGCCGGGTATCTGAGCTAGTATATATATATATATATATATATATATATATATAACTGGAGACGAGTCCTGTTCACCGATGAGACCAGAGTGGCGCTAAACTCTCCTGACGGACGCAGAAGAATGTGGAGGAAGCCAGGTGAGCGATACAGCCAATGTTGTATAGTCGGAAGGGAGCCTTATGGTGGAGGCTCCGTGATGTTCTGGGGTGGCATCTCATGGGAAGCTCGCACGGAGTTAGTTTCGATTCAAGGGGGCCCTTTGACTGCACAAAGATACGTGGCAGACATTTTGGAGGACCATGTCATGCCATGCATGCCATTTACTGGTGAAAATGCATTTCTTATGCATGATAATGCAAGGCCACATGTTGCCCGTATTGTTAGGGACTACCTAAAACGAAATCAATATCGACACATTGCCGAGGCCAGCGGGGAGTCCTGACCTAAATTGCAGAACATTTATGGGACAGACTAAAAAGTGTTCGAGCCAGGGAACCTCAGGGAGCTTGAGGCTGCCGTTTTGGAAGAGTGGGAAAGATTACCTCAGGAGGCCGTCCAGGACTTGATCAGGAGCATGCCCACACCTATGGAGGCTGTCATTCGAGCAAGAGGTGGCAACAATTGTTATTAGTGTAAGAATAGTCAATTTAATTTTTAAAAAAAGTTAAAATTTTGTTTTTTCATTTTTAGGATAAATGTTTATTTTTTTTTGTAATTAAAGGAATTAAATTTTTTTTGAAATACACTTTTTATTACTCCTATGTAATTGTATTATAATACACAATAAGGTATGATTCTCTGCTTCAATAAAAACCCAGTGAAATTAATAAATTTTAGGGTGTTGCGTTTTTTTTGACGAGGAGTGTATATATATATATATATATATATATATATATATATATATATATATATATATACACTACTCGTCAAAAAAAACGCATATATATATATATATATATATATATATATATATATATATATATATATAATAGCTCAGATACACGGCTTCGCTCGGGAATTCACTTGTGGCTGTGTGTTGTTGGTATTTTTTTGGCAAGCTTTATTTTGCACAATATTTTGACATTTGCCCGTCCCAGTGTTTAGGGTTAATACCTGTCGTTTCTGTGGATTTGTTAATAATAAAATTAATTTTTTATGTAAGACTTCACTGTCCTCCATATTGTCATATTTCCCGCTTCCTGTGCATTATGCATAGATTTGAATTATTAAGGACTAAGTATTAACATACATTTGAATTAATTTTTCCAGGTGAGGTACCTGGAAGTTCATATTGAAAAGAATTCTTGAGCAAATGTCTCTAAATAACAAAATAAACAACTTTTGTTATGTGCATATTTGCCGAAACTACAATAGGAAACGAAATATCACTATTATTAATTTCAGGCCTCCCTTAACCAACACTCCTGCCTGTCCCTAGAAATAGTATGGCTTTTTATAAGGAAGGCGTTAGTGCTAATACACATACTGAGTGTTTTATTTAGTTCGGTTGAGTCTTTTGTGCCAAATAAAATTTTTCACTTCCGCTATAATTTTTAGCGTATATCTCGTTTATAATTCGGTATACGAAAAAAGTGTATATAACAAAAGTTACTCTAAATAGCAAAATAAACAACTTTTGTTATGTTCATATTTGCCGATAAACCAATAGGAAACGAAATATCGCTATTTTTAATTTCTGGCTTTCCTTAAAACCCCCATTCCTGCCCGTCCCTAGAAATGTTGGTATGGCTTCTTATAATGAAAGCATTAGTGCTAATGCACATACCGAGTTTTATTTATTTCGGACTCCCACTATAGTCATAAGCGTATAACTCATTTAAACTTCGGAATACGATGAAAGTGTTTATGACAAAAGTTACTCTAAATAACAAAATAAACATCTTTTGTTATGTGCATATTTGTGAAAAAACCAATAGAAAACGGAATATCACGACTTTTAATTTCAGGCCTCCCTTATAACCCCCACTCCTGTTCGTCTCAGAGAAAATTAATATAGCCTATCTCTCAAGTTGGACCAGACTGCTCACGGTGTACCAATTTAATTTAAAATCGGTTAATTAGTTTAGGAGTCCATCGCGGACAAACATCGTGACAGGAGATTAATATATATTAAGATATATATATATATATATATATATATATATATATATATATATATATATATATATATATATATATATATATATATATATATATATATCTGTTAACGCTCTAGTCTGGTCGCAATTTTTCTTGATCGGTACCAAACTCGATATTTAATCGTTTTATGTAAAAAGAAAGGCCAAGTTCGTTAATGGCTGAAATCGGACCAGTGGGTGGGGAGGTTTACACGGGGGATTTTTGAAAATTCGAAATATCTCCGTTATTATACGTCGGATCGGAAAATTGTATAGATAATCTTATTCGAAATTAAATTGATTATAAATATTGTTTTATACATTTATTCTCTATCTTGAGTATTAACCGAGATATTTGCATTTGTATTGTGAGTGTGGTCGGCTATGTTCGGGACTTCTAGCCGAAAGCTAGTTCGGCCGTTTCCATAACTGTTGGTCCCTCATGAATTGGTTTAGAGACTCGTTACTACTATTGTTATTATTAGGCAAATTTCTCTATTGTAAAACTTCACGTAGGAAATCTGCTTAGTTTACGCAGCCCCTGCGTGACGGACTTTGTTATGTTCGCTTCAATCGTTAGTGCCCAATAAAATTGTTGGCTCCCGCTAAAGTTTTAGTTTATAAGTCTTTTATACTTTGTTATTATATTAAGACAAAATTGAATGTCACAAAAGTTACATCAAATAAAAAAATGAACTACTTTTGTCAGCCAATTTGCAGAAAACCCAAGAGAAAACGAAATACCGCTATTTTTAAATTCAGGCCTCCCTTACAATCCCCACTCCTGCCCGTCCCTAGAAATGTTGGTATGGCTTATTTTAATGAAGGTGTTAGTGCTAATAAACATACCGAGTTTTATTTACTTCGGTTGAGTCTTTTGAGTCAAATAAAAGACCAACAGGTGGGGGTAAACTCCTGGCCATCTTAGAGAATATTAATATAGCCTAAGTCTAAGTTGGGTTAGTAGTAATAAACATACCAAGTTTCATAAAATTCGGTTCAGCCGTTTATGCGTGAAAAGGTAACAAACAAACAATAAAACATACACGAAAGAAACAAATTGCAGATATCGTGTCTATGGCATCTGAAACGAAAAGTTATCGTGAAATTTCGAGGAAAAAAATCATTGTACAGACAGACAGAGGTTACAATTTTATATATATATATAAGATAGATTGTAACCTCTGTCTGTGTTCAAAACTGTATATATATATAGTCTGTTACCGCTCCAGCGGTCGCTATTTTGTTTGATCGTTACCAAACTCAAGTTTTAGTCGTTTTATGTAAAAAGAAAGATCAAGTTCGTTAATGGCTAAAATCGGACAAGGGGGAGGGTGGGTTTAGAGGGGGAGAATTTAGAAAATTTAAAATATCTCCGTTACTATAAGTCGTATCAAAAAGTGTATAGAATAAATCTTATTGCAAATTAAATGTGCTATAAATATTCTCTATCTTGGATATTAACCGAGATATTTGCATTTTTCAGTTTTCAGCCTTCAGTAAACCTCCACTTCTACTCATGTTACATAGACAATACTCTGCTATATAATAAATCACATTATTCGAAGCTTAAATACCAGATATTGTTTAACAGAGACCTTGATTATTCGAGACACATGTAAATATGTTCTTGAGACCCCCCCCCCCCTGTCTTAAATTCTTGGACTAAAATTTGATTGATTGCGATAAAATTTATTCTGATCACTATAAATTACAGTGATAGATAAAGTACATAGTTTTCAATAAAATTAATACATTATATTCTGATGATTCCGATACAGGAAAGAAAAACAATAACTGAAAGCCGTTGACAGACCTGTTTGTTTCACGTTTGTCACGTAGGCTGCAGATAAGCAGATTCCCCACCTGAAATTTTACAATAGAGAAATTTCACGAGAACCGAACAGTGAGGGAAACGCCCGAACTATCATTAGGCGGAAACTCACGACTAGAACCGAAGTTAGCCGATCTCATCCCGTCCCTTATCCGCACACACTAAATAAAAATATCTCTTTTAATATTCAAGATAGAGAATAAATGTATATAACCATATTTATAGTAAATTTAATTTGTAATAAGACCGATTCTATAAAATCTTTCGATCCGATGTATATTAATTAAGATATTTCGTATTTTCAAAAATCCTCGCCTCTAAAGCCTCCCCCCCTTTTCCGATTTCAGTAATTAACGAACTTGATCTTTATTTTTACATAAATAAAATGTTTAAATTTCGAGTTTGGTAGGTAACGATCAAGCAAATATTGCGATAAAATATTGTTTTTTTTATTAATTCTTACCAAATAATTGATTGAAAAAATTTGGAACTGACCTCATTTTCATCATCTCTTGGGTAGATTCGATGGACATTTGAAGATGATTTGTTCAACAGAACGCACTCACAAAGTAGAAGTTCAATGACAACCATGAATGTTATTTAAACTTGAAATGAAGTGGTTCATGATACAATACTTATTTGCAGATTTCCCTTGAGGGATATCAGCTATTGAGGCCGTACTCATGACGCGATTTTCGAAACATTTCTTCAAATGCCCATTGATCCTAAACTGGAGATAACGAAAATGAGGTCCAAATAATTAATGTGATGTTTCTAGTATTCTATTGTTTTGAGCAACGTTTGATGTATTCCTTTGTTTTGGTGAACATTTAATGGTTTAGTAATTCATTTGTTTGGAGCAACGCGATGTTTCTAGTATTTTTTTTTGTTCTGAGAAAAATTTGATGTTTTAATTATTCATTTGTTTGGCCTAACGAAAGTATGTTAAATGTTATTTACTTGAGTATGTTATTTACTGGAAGTAGATGATTTTAATAAAACATCTATTTCAAACTATTAAACATACATTGTCCATTTCCTTTTCATATGAGGAAAACATTCTTTTTGTTGTAATTCTCAATTTTTATAATACTAAATATTGATAGAAAGGGATAAAAGATACAGTAGTTAATAACAATATATATTTAGGTTATTGACAATGAATTGAGCAATATAGTAGAAATATCTTGTAGAGGGAGGTAGAAGGGAGGAGAGGAGGCAGCTCTATTCTACTCCACCCTTTGACTGCAGCAACTCTGTCACTGCTGGATGCTTGTTGCTCTTGCTGTAGGATAGAGGAGTATACCCACCACTAGTCCTAGAGTTGATGGCAGCTCCTCTATCTATCAGCAGCTGGACTACAGGCAGGTGGCCTTCTCTTGCTGCACAGTGGAGGGGAGTCTCATCATACCTATTCCTAGAGTTGATGGCAGCTCCTCTATCTATCAGCAGCTGGACTACAGGCAGGTGGCCACTATCTGCTGCATAGTGGAGGGGAGTCCAACCATTCCAACCCTTGGCATTGATGTCCAAACCAAGGTCTAGCAGCCAAGATACTGCAGCCTCCTTCCCAGCCTCTGCTGCCCAGTGCAGTGCTGTATTCCCAATACTATCTCTAGCATTTATATCAACTCCACCATTATCTCTGAGCAATTCAAGCAGCTTCACATCTCCCTTTACTACAGCTTCTTTAAAATCTTTATCACTCCACACTGCTCCTAGCTTTCTCAATGCAAAGAAACAATCCATTGAATTTGAAGCTGCGCCACAAAGAACTGAAGTACCATTATTCGCACAATGATTTACATTTGCATTTTCCTTTGTCAACATTTCGACTAGTTCCTTTCTACCTTTCTCTGCAGCGATATAGAGTGGAGTGCATCCATTCCTATTGACAACATCGATAGTGGCTTTCTGTTCCAGAAGAAGATCAACAATTTCTACAAAGCCTCCGGAAACTGCAATATGCAATGGGGCTTCCCCAGCACTGTTCTTGCAGTTTATATCTGCTTGCAATGAAGTTAGCTTCTCCACTACAACAAGGGAGTTACCTTCCACTGCAATATGTAGAGCTGTTTCACCTTTGCTGTTCTTGGCATTGATCTCAGCACCAGACTGAACCAGGATCTGACTGACTGAGCAGTCAGCTGTTCTAGCAGCAATATGGAGTGGAGAATCACCTTCGTTATTCTTAGCATTGATCTTGGCACCAGACTGAACCAGGATCTGGATGACTGAGCAGTCAGCTGTTCTAGCAGCAATATGGAGTGGAGTATCTCCTTGTCTGTTCTTCAAATTCATGTTGGCTTTGTACTCAGCGAGTAATCTGATAGCAGCAGTGGCCTTATCTGATAAAGATTGCCCATGATGAGCCGCTTCTTCTCTTAGATGCCATTGTTGTCGGTTCACACCAACAAAGAGTGCAGTTTCTCCATTGCTGTTGAGCTGATCGACAGGAACCCCTCGAGAGAGCAGAGCCTTGGCAGCAGACAATGAGCCAGTGGAAAGAGCGAACATGAGCAAAGTCTGGCCACCTTTGAGTAGAACTGTTGCATCTGCTCCAGAGTCAAGCAGAATTTCCACCAATTCTGAGCTGTCCTGCTCAATGGCCCGGTGCAGCGGAGTCTTCCTCTCTCTATCCCTCCGATTCAGCCTCGCTCCTAGTCTGAGCAGAGCCTCGACAGCCTCCTTCGCTCTTCCCTTTACTGCCAAGTGGAGTAGGGATTCTCCTTCGGGAGAGAGAGTGTTCACATCCCCTCCTCCAGCCACTAGTCTGCATAATATTTCTCCTTCATTCCTTATCACAGCCTTCAATAGCTTCTTTTCCAATCCCTCAGGCTCTTCTACCTTCTGCTCCTAAAAGCAAAGATAATAACAATCTATTATGATGATTTTGCAATATGCTAATTATGTTTATTCTAATGCTAGATTCTTTTATACGCCTTCCGTAATAATGGGGTGATTTGAACTGCAATAGACCTAAATAATCTCTACAATAATCGATCCATCTAAGAGTATGTGCCCAGATACTCTGGTAACCTGGTTCAAATAAGGTTAAGGGCACAAACGTTTAATTTGATGAACAATAAGTTTGAAATCAGTAGCATAATACGCAACAAAACAAAGTTATAACTGATGGGAATAGCATTTCTAAAATATATATATATATATATATATATATATATATATATATATATATATATATATATATACTAGCTAAGGTACCCGGCAAAGCCTGGGAAATCATTGTTGACTGACTAATGATGGTATTTTTATAGCAAGACTTCAATCTATACAATTGCACTTCCCTCCAGGAAGTATTGTTTTTCCGAAATAGTCAATCCTAAAGGATAACTTTTGGGGACTAATATAATATAAATTATAGTTTTAAAGAATAAACGAAAATGTGTCCCTAATCTATCATTCTATACTTTTTGATTCGCTGTTCCTGAATAATTCAAACCATAATCATGGACAGCATTTATTAGAATTAAATATCATTTATAATGAACATATTTCCTGCCAAAAACCATTCCGAGGACATATAGTTTAAGAATAGTTTTGTACATAAGATTATATTCGTAATAGTAAATCTCAGTGGAAATCACTTCCATTAATGTCAGTATTTCACAGGAAATATGTAAAGTCAATTAAGTGTTTTAGCCTCCCATCTATTTCTGCTCCTGCGTGAGAGTTATCAAAATTCTTATCCTTAAATTATTGATTCAAAATATAATTTTAATAATTTATCTACCTGATGGAATTATTATTATTATTATTATTATTATTTATTAACGTCCACTTTTTGCAACTCAGGCTAATTGGGACGGGTTATCTACAGGTTACCACCCTTTTCTAGCCAGGGTGGGAGTTATTTAATGAATTTCGTCACTAAATAATTTCCTTTGCCCAGGCAAGAATCGAACTCGCCACTCTAGGTTTACCATGTGAGATAAAGGTCAACGCTTTAACTCGCATAGCTAACCTGAGCCCCCTGATGGCATTAAACAATAGTGTTACCCTAAAAATAACTTCATTTATATTCAAAAAAGTAGATGAGGGGAAGAGATCGTAGCCCTCCCTGCAACCTAAGTAATACTTTAAACAATCATATCGTGTTTAAACGCATAAGTCTTTTGTCATATTTACATTACTATTAACGTTTAATTGTTATGATAATACATATTTGTTTCAATAACATCAAGATATCGGAGATAATATATCACCCGAACCAATGAGTTTGATTCTCTATAAGTTCCACTATCACTCCTTGTGCAAATTCAGCATGTCTTTGTTTAAATAATACATTATACAAATTAAATAATGGAAATGCTCTTATAGTTTATATTTCTATTGGAAATAAATAACAAAAAGTTATTTTCTAGGGAAAATAAATAAATGAGGAGGCGGTGACGGATATTTATAACCTCACTAATCCGAATCATACTTAGAACTATCACATAAGACTAAAACATAACATCATTTGTCATAATATGCATTTATTAAAAATACTTAAATATATACTAATAAAATTAATTACTCCCGCTATAGCTTTAGAGTATATCCCGTGTTTACTTCATTTTACAACGAAAGTTACTCAAAATAACAAAGTAAACAACTTTTGTTATGAGCATGTTTGCTGAAAAAAAAAATAGAAAATGAAAAACCGAGAATTTTTATTTCAGACCTCTCTTATAACCCCCACTCCTGTTTGAACCTAAAAATTTTAATATAGCTTATAATCATGGACAAATTAACACTAATTCACATACAGAGACTAGTTAAATTTGGTTCAATCATTAGAGACCAATAAAATTTTTGATTCCCGCTTTAGTTTTTAGTTTATACTTTGTCATACAACAAAAGTAACTCAAATAACAAAATAAACACCTTTTGTTATTTGCATATTTGCCGGAAAAACAATATGAAACGTAATATCACTACTTTTAATTTCAGGCCTGACTTACAACCCCCACTCCTGTTGGTCTCAGAGAATATTAGTATAGCCTAAGGTATAAGCTGGGTTAGTAGTAATGTACAGACCGAATAAAATTCAGTTCAGCTGTTCTTGCGTGAATAGGTAACAAACAGTCACCAAAGCTACATATTGCAGATATTGTGCCAATGGCATGTGAAACAAGAAAGTATCAGGAAATTTCAGAAAAAAAATCAATGTACAGACAGAGGTTACAATTTTATATATATTAGTAAATGTTGTGTTGACAGGAAATATGAGATTAATGAATTCTAGAAAATAGAAAGAAATGTTACTTCTGCCTCAACAGGAGGAGGGCTATCCACTCTACTGGACCCTCAACCCCTATCTTCATCATGACAAGCAGAAAATAGGCATTGTTAATAATGAAGAAATTATTTATGAATCAAAGTATATTATATATATATATATATATATATAAAAGCGTTAAGGGCAGAAATTAAAAATAGCAATTTTCCATTCCCTAGTGCTTTTTTGGAAAATATGCACATAACAAAAGTTGTTTATTTTGTCATTTAGATTAACGTTTGTTATATACACTTCTGTCATATACCGAAGTTTAAACAAGATATACACTAGAAACTAAAGCGGGAGTCAGGGCTTAAAACGTAAACCAAACTCTGTATGTGGTTTAGTACCAGAACTTACTAGATTATAAGCTATATGGACATTTTTAGTAAAGAACAGGGATAGGGGTTATAAGGAAGGCCTGAAAAGAAATGTAGCGCTATTTTGTTTTCTATTGTTTTTTCGGAAAACGTGCACAAAACCAACATTGTTTATTTTTGTTAACATTGTATAATTTGTTATTTAGAGTAACACTAGCTATACACACTGTTGTTTTATAACGAAGTAAAAACGAGATAGTGTAGAAAATAGATAGAAATGTTACCTCTGTCTCAGCAGGAGGAGGGCTATCCACTCCACTGGGCCCTGCAGCCCCTTCTTCATCCTGTCAGGAAGAAAATAGGCATTTTTGAAAAGTATAATGAAGAAATTATTCATGAATAAATAGAGATACTTTAAACAAATAAATAAAAATATAATGTAATTGGAATGGGATTAAGTTATCAACTAGCAAATATGTATTCCTTATCTTGTACTTTTTTGATCCTACGTGTATCATTGTCTCAGGTCTAGGCCATACATGCAACCTACTGTGATAGAGCACTCCCAAATGGGAAATTAGCTAAACACATGTTATCTAGGAATGAAGGAGATCTGGCAAGTAGATAGTATTATAATTAGGTGAATATAAGGAGAATAATACTTACAGCTGAGTGAATGGTTTGGGAGGTAGATGGCTGGAGTATATGGGTGAGTAGGGAGGGAGGGAGATGGATGGCTGGATTGTTGGAGAGAGAGAGAGCCTGTCGGGCAGCCCTAGCAAGCAGCTCTTGAGGGATATTGAAGTCCTCTTTGATCCAAGCCGCCAGGTGACAGGAGTCGAGAGGGGCCAAGTCTGGGCAGAACTGCGATATCACAGCCATCAGCAACTCGTCCCCTTCGGACAAAGCTCTCAGCGACAGGAGCATCAACAGGTTCCCCAAGCCCATTTCGCCCAGTTCAGTTTCTCCATCGAACCGGCAGAAACTGAGGAGCGAAGAGATCCCAATAATCATCTTATCCTCCAGGATCCTATAGATTTTCTTCATCAGCCTCTCAAATGCCTGACTCTGCATAATTAGAGCGCTGTCCATTTTACACTGCAAATAAAATAATATTCAATATCCAAAAACAGTTGTACAATGAGTATAATAAAGGAAGATGTAAATATACAAACAATGACAGTCAAATCTATCCCCGACAACAGATTTAGAATATCATTAAAAGACCATCACACAGGTGTTGCATAAATTAAGCAGATTTCCATGTGCTGGAATGGTATGCTAATGTTCTCATCTCAAAATCATTTTCCTATTTGTCCCTCAATAAGAAGTCAGCACAACCGCAACTTCAAATTCAAGTTGAGCATTAGATGATTAGTGATACAATTGCTGGAATTCGAAAATCCCACGAGTAGGAGTGAGCATTAACTAAAGGTTTGAAAACAAAAAGTCTATAGAAGTCGTTTATTATTCAAATTAGAGAAAAAGTAGAATAATAATTTTAGGGCACTAAATGGTGAATAAAATTATTCATACTACATATTTAAAGTTCCTGCCTAACTCCCATTTTTACATTATTGATTGATGATTTTACTGTTTACAATGCATTGTTCTCCAAGAGAAAGAAATAGAGATGCACAAGCTCAAATATATCTAAAGCCCAAACTCTAAATTAATATTCACATGGGAAATTCAAACTAAGAAAATAAAATAAAAACAGCATGGAATGTAATCCCAAACACTTATTCACAAAGGAAACTATACTTAATTAAATTCTAAAGACAACTCTTTACTTTGATCTTTCAACTTTAAATAAACAAATATCGACAATAATGAATAAAAGTGACAACATTTCTTTTACTAACAAGTTAATTCCCGATTTTCTATCAAATACAAATAGATCTTTATAATGAGTAATTTTAATTAGAAAATGATATACAAAGGCAAAGAGTGATTTGGAATTTAGAGCAGAAAGCTATGATGAGATTGCAATATGGCATCTGGGGCTGTGGGACAAAGCTTCAGCCACAATCCAAATGCATATTTCTCTTATGAGCGAATAACTCTTAGAAATTTTAAATACGTCTAAATCAGTCGACAGAATCGAAATAAACTATTCAAGACGCAAATAGTTAGGAGTGAGAGCTTAAAACTGGAACAATGAAGACTAGCGTCCCTGGATTGGGCTATAAAGGGAGAGGTTGGAATTAAGGATATATAAAGACTATTTGATGTAGAGAGAGGAATATATATGAGAATAGGAAGAAGCTAGGAGTACTACTCACCGAATATGGGAAGAAGTAGAGCAGATAGAACAAGAACTAGTAGCGTCCCTTACAGCAGCTAGAATGGCGGCTAGATCAGCTCACTCCTATATCTGACTACAGTGACGTCACTCCAGCGAGATACAAACTACTTTAATCAACAAATAGACTATTTATAATTTTAAAAGAATATGACATCATCAATATAATAAACTATGCCAATGAAAACTAGAAGTTCCTTAATAAGAAGTAGCTATGTAGAGAATATAACGAAACAGAGATGAACACATACTGACATCTCATTAGAGCAGGGGTTCTCAAACTGGGGGGCGTGAAGATGTCAGGGGGGGCGTGAGCACAAGACCAGTTAAAAATAACAATTTCTAAATAAATAAAATCCATACATTTCTGTAAATGTTTTTACGTTGTTGGTTTTGTTTAAATCAATCTTGATGTTTAGAAAACTTAACAATCCATGAGTATAAAACATTTTATTTCAAAGCAAAAATATAATCGAGGAACAGACATGTCTTGTATAAAATGTTTGGCGTTCAATGTGGCACAGTGCATAACGGGAAACCGTGAGCCGGGCGCTTTTAGGAATCCCCTCCACCTCCCACTCGACTAGACCATCCCGTCACCGTCACCGGCTCGGCGCTTAGTCAGTACCACCCCCTTCTAGCTCCCCCACTTTCAGCCGGGTTAGAGTTTTCAGTACGCCATCTGTCAGGTGCGCCTTCTTATCTTGTCTATGGTCGGTACTCTACGAAAGACACCAGTCTGATACGTTTTTAACATTTTGCGATTGTTTATTTGTGTACATTAAGTGCTGTTTTATTTAAATTGACACAGTTAACTTTTGCCATCGGGTGACATATTGGTCAAGATGAGCTCATCAAAGAAACGTAAGTATAATGAAGATTATATTAAATATGGGTTTATTTCAGTGCTCAAAGACGGTGTGGAACACCCCCAGTGTGTTATCTGCTACGAAGTACTGAGCAATGACGCAATGAGGCCTAATCGTCTTGAAAGACATTTGACAACCAAACATTTCGCTTTAAAGGACAAACCAAAGGAGTGTTTTGCTACAAAATCTATAAATTTAAAACGCATGAAGTTGGATAGTACTGAACTTACTGCTCATTCATCTGAAAAAGTGCTTGAAGCTTCATATGAGCTGTCACTTCTGATTGCTAAGGAAAAGAAAAGCCATATTATTGGAGAGACCCTTGTCAAACCGTGCCTGTTGAAGGCAGTTGATATTATTCTTGGGAAAGATAGTAGACAAAAATTGTCTCAAATACCGCTTTCAGACAACACTGTGAAACGTCGAATTGACGATATGGCCGAAGACATAAAATTCCAGGTAGTTGATGCAATAAAAAAATCGCCGTTTTTTGCTATTCAGCTAGACGAGAGCACGGACATAGCACAATGTTCTCAGTTGATTGTATACGTACGATATATCGAAAACGATAGAATGAATGACGAGCTATTATTTTCTACGGAGCTGGCGACCACTACAAAAGCTGTTGATGTGATGAAAGCAGTATCAGACGTTTTTTGACAAATATGAACTCTCGTGGCAAAAACTGATAGGCGTATGCACAGATGGTGCCCCTTCAATGCTTGGTTCTCGCTCAGGCTTCGTGCAATTGGTAAAAGAGAAAAATGCTGAAGTGACTGGAATTCATTGTTTTATACATCGTCAAGCTTTGGCAGCCAAAACGCTTCCAAACGAACTCAATGCTGTCCTAAAACAGTGTATTAAAATTGTAAATTACATAAAAAACAGTGCATTAAATACTCGACTGTTTAAAACACTTTGTGAGGATTTAGGAAGTGACCACAAAACACTTCTATTTCATACATAAGTACGCTGGCTATCCAAAGGAAACATGTTAGATAGATTATTTGAGCTCCGTGATGAGGTTATCACTTTCTTAGAAAATCTGAAGCAAAATGAGCTAAGCATGGAATTCAAGAAACCAAGTACACAGGTATCATTGGCTTATTTATCAGACTTTTTTGACTCGTTGAACAGCCTTAACTTGAAACTGCAGGGTGGAGAATCAAATATAGTGATTCATCGTGATGCCATCAAGATGTACATCGAGAAATTGCAGCTTTGGAAACGAAAAATATCAGCAAACCCCTGTAGTTATTCAAATTTTGCCAAAATAATGTCAATCTCAGATGAGCCACAGGTCAAGGAGGTTTTTGAAGGATCCCAAATGAAAAGCCTAATGTTAAACCATTTAGAGAACCTCACTGAAGAGTTCAAGAAATATTTCCCAGACATTTGTGACGAAGGTATTTACAGACTCTCAACAGACCCATTCAATATCAATATCGACTCTCTGCCAGAAGCATTACAAGAAGAAGGTTTGGAGATAAAACATGATTCCTCTGCCAAGTACGACTTTGACAAAATGGACAAGTCATCATTTTGGATCAAATATTTCAAAGTGTAGCCTCGTGTGTCACAGGCAGCTATTTGATTATATCTGCCTTTTTCGAGTACCTACTTGTATGAAAAGGCATTTTCAACCCTCGTTGCAATCAAAACTAAGTTCAGAAACAAACTTGATGTTACCAGTGACTTACGATGTGCCCTTACTAAAACACAACCAAGAATAGGATTACTGGTGAAGAAAATGCAGGCCCACCCATCTCACTAGTTCAGTAGTTTATTAAGTTCTTTTTGTTTTTGTCTATGTTTTTCTGTAACAGTATATCTTTAAATTGACTCTTCAGATGTTATTATTCTTTGTGATATTAAAAATACATGTTTTGTTTTCAATGAACCTAATTCTTGTTTTTTTTTTTTTTTTTTCATATGCCCTTAACATTTACTGTGAAGGGAGGGGGGGGCGTGGATGGTTTCCATTTTTACAGGAGGGGGCGTAGTAAAAAAAGTTTGGGAACCCCTGCATTAGAGAGAACAAAAGGGATTTAACTCGTTTCTTATTTCAATTCTAGAAATTTATTGAAAGAATATATGCAAGGAATAATATGTAAATATTGAGTAAACAGAATTAAATTATGTAGCGATCAGCCGGTTTACTATGTCTAATGCTGCAATTTATAAAGAACTAGCCAAGGTACCCGGCTTCGCTCGGGAAATCATTTGAGACGGAAATATTCTATTTTGTTTTTGGCAATGCTTCGACGTGTACAACTGCTCTACCCGTCTGAGCTCATTTCTTCCCGTAAGGGTCCGTTGGGCGCCTTATGGAAAATAAACTTGATTTGAAGAATAAATGAAAATAAGTCTCTAATCATTCCCTCTCCACTGTTTGACACACCGTGAATAATTCAAATCATAATCATGAATAGCATTTATTATTATTAAATATCATCTATAATGTACGTACGTATTTTCTGTATACAATCTAGCTAATATACCCGACGATGCCCGGGAAATCATAGTTGACTGACTAATGATGGTATTTTTATATTTTTATAGATATTGCTGAAAAACCAATGGGAATCACAATATCGCGAATTTTCATTTCAGGCTTTCATTATAACCCCCAATCCCGTCCTAGCCTAAACATTTTAATATAGCTTATATTCATGAAAGAATTAATGCTAATCGACATACCGAGTTTTGTTAAGTTTGGTTCAATCGTTAGCCTTTACAACCCCCACTCCTACCCGTCCCTAGAAATGTTAGTATGGCTTATTATAATTAAGGCGTTTGTGCTAACACACATACCGAGTTTTATTTAGTTCGGTTGAGTCTTTTGTGTCAAATAAAATTGTTTACTTCCGCTATAGATTTTAGCGTATATGTCGTTTATAATTCGGTAAACTAAAAAAGTTTATATAACAAAAGTTACTCCAAATAACAATATAAACAACTTTTGTTATGTTTATATTTGCCGAAAAACCAATAGGAAACGAAATATCGCTATTTTTCATTTCAGGCTGGCCTTATAACCCCCACTCCTGCTCGTCTCAGAGGATATTAATATATCCTAAAGTCTAAGCTGGGTTAGTAGTAATATACATACCAAGTTTCATAAAATTCGGCTCAGCCGTTTATGCGTGAACAGGTAACAAACAAATAAACAAACACACGAAAGAAACAAAATGCAGTTATGGTGTCTATGACATGTGAAACGAAAAGTTATCATGAAAATTCGCAAAAGAAATCAATGTACAGACAGTGGTTACAATTTTATTTATATATATATATATATATATATATATATATATATATATATATATATAAATGCCGGTGGAGGGGGGGACGGAGTCATCAGATCGTCTATCTCATCTAAAAATGATTTTTGAAACACAATTTTTGGTATTTCGGTTTGAAATAAGACGATTCTTAATATGTTGACTTCGTCAAAACTTAAGATGGCGAAGAAGGGGGTTTATTGAAGGCTGAAGATTAAAAAATGATAAAATCACGGTTAATATTTGAGAAAGAGAAAGAATGTATATATAACATTCATGGGTATTTATCAGACGCCAGTAAGCCCCTTAAAGGAAGCGTTGCCTTTGGGATCGCCATTCTACAACTCGGGATTCGCCCTCGCCAATTTTGATTTTTAATTACACATGTATTTTCTAGATTCGTAATTGTTATCGTTACATCTGTAAAGTTTATCCGCAAAAAATAACAATGGTCCCAATTTGGTTAGGAAAGAATTTATGTCCTATATTGTATCATTCAAGAAGAAAAGAAGAACAAGAAAATTGAACTGTTTACCTGACGAAAAATGAATGACCAATATTTACTGCCAAAGAAATGCCGAATTTAACGAGTCGCGGGGATGGTTCCAAATAAAAAATTACGCTTCGAAAATAAAAAATAAGGCGGTAGAACAGGAGTATCACGGCGTGCAAGAAAAAATATACTTTCGAGTTCGATCGTCATTTGTTGGGACGGCGGTAATTCCCGTTTAAGGTGTCGAACGAAATGGTATGTATCCGAGTTTTTCCACCGATCGGTAAAGCGATACTCGGAACGTCCAGAAATATACCGAATTTAACGTGTCGCGGGGGAGGTTCGGAATAAAAAATTTCGGAAGGGCTTATCTCGCCGGGAGTGGGAGCTACTTACAATCTGACAATTTTTCAATGCAAAAAGCGACCATGAAGAACAAAACGGTACCTCAATCTCGAAAAATCCACCGGATTTGTAACGGTTCGGGCTACACAATTCTCGAAGAAAACGGTTTGTGGCTTGAAATTGTTGAATATTGTTTTTAAGAAACCTTTTTTATTCAAGATACATGCAAATATGTCCTGATGACCCCCCCCCCCAGCCTTAAAGTTCTTGAACTATTAAAATTTGGTCGATTGAGATAAAAATTATTCTGATTCATTAGAAATTACAGTACTAGATATAGTGAATAGTTTTCAATCAAACTAATACGTTATATTCAGATATATTATAGAAATTGTTTTTCTTTTCGGTAAGAAGTTGGCAAAACTGTTTGTTTACATTTCAGATGTTTTCCTTAGGGAGGTTTCTTATCGTTTGTATTTATTCACTTAATATTCACGGTGGTGTTGTAGATGTGTAGATTTATCTATTGTTAAACTTCACGCGGGATATCTGCTTAGTTTACGCAGCCCTGCGTGATTTTTTTAATACTTTCTACAGTCTTTGACGGAATTGTTGAAGAATTCATTATTTTAATCAGTATCTGCAAAGTATTTTAAAAAATTTATGGTTCCCTGTTTATTAAAATGCACTCTATTAACATTTTTGTATTATATCAACTATTTATTCATTCCCTATGTTTTGTATTAAATTACTATTTTAAATTTGGTGATTATTCCTACTTTTGTTAAGCGTTTCCAGTTATAAATTACTATTTTTTTGAAGTGAAAACTTCTTTAGGCACGTTGTGCACCCCGTAAGGAAGCATTTGCGGGAGAGGAAAAAGTATGAAATCGCGACACCGCCACCGCCACCGCTAGTACTCAACTCAAAGCTAAAGGAGCTTCTTTTCTTCATAACTCCTGAACCAAATTATCTAGAGTTTTCGTTCGCATGCCATTTTAAAGAGGACAAAACCAGCATCATTTCGTTTACAGATACTATATATCTACCATTTTTACTTTCATAGATATTTTAATCCGAAGTTTAAATAAATTCGAATATTTAAATAAATAAATTCGAATATTTAAAGAAATTCCGATATTTAAATAAATTCGAATCAAAACTGTTTGTATCCTACTTTAGCTACCATATACCGATTGCATCAGTTTTAGAAATTGGTGATGATGCTGGCAGTGATGATGGTGCAAGAGTTGTTGAAATTATGGATAGAAATTGATTTTTCTGAGTGTACTAAACTTATTTTTGTAAAGCATTTGTAATAATTCTGAAATGTAATTTTTTTCTTTTATATAAAATAACTGAAATAATTATGTATAGTATTTTATATTGACAAATAAAACAATTCGTGGTACATTATTTTTGAAATTATGCATAGAAATTGATTTTTCTGAGTGTACTTTTTTTTATCACTATTATTTTTGTCATTTCATTTTTTCATGTAAAATAGAACATAACTGTTACTTATTGATAAATAACTAAAAATATTTTTAAAATAAGACTTCGTAAAAAAAATTTCTCAGCAATGCCAAAATTGAGCGATGAAAGCTAAAGGAGTTTTCACTTCTACCGGCGGTCCCCTGACTGCTTTTTTTTTTATCCTAGTTCTACTTTGTCCCCCACCCTAAATTTAATTTATCCATGTATATTATTTTGATCTTTGTTTTTGTTGTTTATGTGGTTTTTCCCTTAGCGAATGCTCCAAATAAAAAGTGTTTGTGTCAGACACGATGTCCAGATAACATTATTTTTATTTATTTATATATTTCGGAGCTTATCAATATGGGCGAGATTGTTCGAAACAAAAACAAACTATTACAAATATAAAATAAAACAACTAATAGAATAGAAATACTACAAAAAAATGGAAAACAATAAAATACAAAAAAAATTCCGTCAAGCAGGTGCTGCGTGACCTAAGCAGATTTCCCACGTAAAGTATTACAATAGAGAAATTTCACAAAAGCAAAACAGTTACGCCAACGGCCGAACTAGCTTTTGGCGGGAAACTCACTTTCGTCCGTTACCCGCCCATATTTAATACAAATGAGAATATCTCGGTTAATATTCAAGATAGAGAATAAATGTAGGTCGCTCCGGCATCTGCGGATGATACGAGGTTCGGGGATGCTGCTTCCATCAAAGAAGCGATCAGGAAAGCAGTCAAGCCTGCGGAAGAGAAGTGGCAGGTGGTGTCAATGCGGGGCAGGGGAAGGTGGTGGAGTTGGCACTGGCCGGGGCCACACATGAGGGAGTGGTCATGTCCGAAGCTCTTTTGAAGGCGGGATTAAGGGCATCTGTGGTGGGGCGCAAGAGCCCGAGAGTAATAGTCTATGATGTCCCGAAAGAAATGTCCTTCCTTGAGGTGCTGGGTTCTATAAGGGCCCAGAACTTTTCGGACGCTGGCGTGATCGCGGGGGATGAGTGGGCTACCCTGTCGCACAAATCGGGAAACAGGACTTCCCCGGTAGTGAACATGGTGCTCAATGGTAGTGCTCCGGCTCGAAGTCTACTGAGGTCAGTGGACAGAGTTTACGTTGGGTTCGCCTGCTGTAGAGTCAATGACTTTGTGGGGGTGACTCGGTGTCAGACCAACTGCGGCCGCGTGGCCAAGCACTGCAGGAGGGCGGAGGTTTGCTCCCACTGTGCGGAGGAGGGGCATAAGCGGGACGCTTGTACCAGGCTAAGTTCTCCAGCGGCGTGTCCGGCGTGTAGGGTGGCCGGGAGGCGTAGTGACCACTCCGTGACTTACTATGCCAATTGCTCTTCATATCGCTTGGCATTTAGTTGGGAGGTCAGCAGAATAGCATACGGCTGATTCTGGACCCTTTGAGTCCCTATGGTCGGGGATTTGCCACTGCCACAGGCATGGGCATCCATTCTAAGCGGGCTCATCCGGTGGAGCACAATGCTGCCATTCGAAGAGTACAGGTGAGGCGAAGGTGGGACCCGGAGGAGCTGTGGTGTATGGCATCCGAGGAACTGAGGCTAGTGGAGGCCGGTTTCGAAGGAGACTTAAATGTCCAGCTTTCCGGTATCTTGGAAGCGTTCTGCTGACGCGATTAATAGAGCGAGGGTTAAGCCGGCGTTAGGGAGTTGATCCGGAGGATTGGGGTCAACAGGAGGACTGAGGGGAGCCCGCGGGGACCGGCTTATGTTGAACCGGGAATCAAAGCCCGCGAATGTGGCGAGGCGCTTCGGTCGGGTTTGCGGGTATTGGTGGTTGACCTCTCGGGATCACGCGCCACCTTGTGTACTGACCGACTGTTGGAGGTTGCTGGCCGTGCTCTGGCGGGGGCGGACGTTAGTTCTTGTTTGGGGGAATGGATTTCGGTCCACCTTGCGGCGGCCGCGCGGGTTGAGATTCAACATGATTCAGACCGGCAGCCGCGCCAGTGTTCCGGGATGGAGGATATACGTCCATCTAGGCGGGAGAGCTATCGCCGAGTCCAGCGGTTATGGAAGTGTGATCGGGCGGCAACGGCACGGGAAATTCTGGATGGTGGACCTGCTGTCCCCGGACATAGCTTGCAGGAATTGAATGAGTTTTGGCGTCCCATTGTGGAGGAGCAGTCCCTTCCCTGGAGTGGTGAGGAGGTGCGTGGGGAACGATTGCATGCCAGAACTAATGTGTGGACTCCTGTAACAATGGCAGAGGTTACTACCATGTGCCCCTCAGTGGGCTCCGCGCCTGGGCTTGACAGGGTTTCTCCGGCTGTTTGGCAGGGGTTGGACTAGCGGGTCCGCGCGCTCATTTTGAACATACTTCTGCTTGAGGGTCGGGTGCCGAAAGAGCAGTTGAGAGCCAGAGTGACCATGATACCAAAGTGTGAGAGGCCCGGGAGCCCTGGCGACTATAGGTCTATTTCTGTGGCATCAGTAATTGTAAGACACCTCCATCGTATATTGGCTGCACGGTTGGAGTCCGTGGTTCCTCTGGTGCCCCAGCAGTTTGGATTCAGGAGGGGATTTGACGGCGTGACTGGCAATGTTTTTCTGCTGGACGCAGTCTTGAGAACCGCATGGAGGAAGAAGAGGAGTCTCTGTGCGGCTTTTCTTGACGTGAGAAAGGCGTTTGACAGTGTCAGTCATGCCACCTTGTTTCGTATCCTGGAGGAGCGGGGAGTACAGGGGGAATTCATTGAGTACATCCGTACAGTTTACGGGAATGCTACTTCGCGAATTTGTATGACTGGGGAGGAAGTTGCGGAGATGCACCCGTCCAGAGGAGTCCGACAGGGTGATCCTATGTCTCCAATTATGTTCAACATGGTCATGGATCACGTAGTGGCTGGCCTTCCAGGTGATGTGGGATTTCTTCTGGGCGGGGTTCGTTGTGGGGTGCTGGCGTTTGCGGATGATTTGGTTTTGCTTGCGTCCTCTGTTCCTGGTCTGAGGTGTTTGTTGAGAGCCGTGGCTGATGGATTGGGTGATTGTGGGCTGGAGCTTAATCCGGCTAAGTCACGCACCCTGACTGTTGCACTGGAGTCTGTGAGGAAGGTGGTCTGGCTGGAGACCGAGGTCCGTTATATGGTCGGTGACGCCGTCATCCAGCCCGTTGGTTTTGAGGATTCCTGGGAGTATTTGGCTGTTAGGTTATCTCACTCGGGTGTGGTGCGTGACCATGTCGATGTAGGGCCTGGGCTTGAGAGGATCTCTAGGGCTCCTCTTAAACCACACCCGAAGATGGAGCTCCTGAGAACTTTTTTTTCCGGGGATGTTTCATAGGGGTAATTTGGTGTCACCTATCAGTACACATTGAAGGCCATCGATGTGGCAGTGAGGTCTGTTGTTCGGAGATGGCTGAGGCTACCTCACGATACTCCGTGCTCCTTTTTTCATGCTCCGGCTAGATTCGGTGGTCTCGGGATCCCTCGGTTTGAGTCATTGATGCCTTACTTTAGAGCAAGGCGCTTCTGCGGGGTGGATGATGCTTTGGAGAACTGTGTGCTTGGCGATAATGTCCGAGACTCATTGGGCTATGACTTTCCATGCCATGGGGAATGTCCTCCACATCCAAGGGGCCGGGAGATTGAAAACCTTTATTCCACAGTTGATGGGCGTGACCTGAATGGTGTGGATGAGGTGGGAGCCTCCTTGGCTTGGTTGGTAAGGAGATCCCACGATATGTAGGGGCGTGACTAGCGTCCAGTACCTGAGGTTGTCGCGGGAGCACTCCCTGTCCGAGTCCGATTGTCACGCGGGATTGGCAGTAGGACGGATGTCTCAATCAAATGCAGACTGGGCTGCGGAAGAGATGCCCACTGCCCGGCAATGCGACCTGCGGTCACGTTAAGGTGTCATGCAGTAATGAAGCTTCTTAGTGAGTCCTTACGGAGGAGAGGATGGAGGATCTTCGTGGAGAAGACACACGTCAGGGAGCAGGAGGAGGTGTGCAGGACGGACATTATTATTGCCAACGAGGAAGAGCTGGTCACAGTTTGAGGTGAAATAGGGATTAAAAATTTCATTACGGCTACTGCCAAATGGTGTAACGTGCTTGGACCAATCTGAGTAGTATGATCTTACTATTTATTTTTCAGGCAGGGCATAACTTGGCTCAGCAGGTCGATAACAAAGCCGTCAGCTACTTGGCTGGTCTGCTGGAATCCGAGGAGAAACTTCCCATCAGAGAGAAGCACAACATTCCAGACTCAGAGATACCTGAAGAGTTCGACGCGAGGAAGCAGTGGCCCAACTGCCACTCTATCGGGCACATCAGGGACCAGGGCAACTGTGCCTCTTGCTGGGTAAGGTTTTACATTTGGAACGCTAGGTCGTGTAAAAAAATATTTAGCATTTGCCGATTTTGGAATCAGTGAAACTAATCAAGAGCAGGATCGGTTCAATAGATACATCTCTTCAGTTTTGTCACTAGATCAAACCAACACGTACATGATTGGCTTATGAAACACCCGTGACCAAGCAACAATAGTCTGACAACGTTGGCAAAGAGTCAGAATTTATATAAACACTATTTCTCCTTCATTCACTTTATTATAACTATGTTTCACACTTTTACTAGCATCATCAGAGTCAGCCCATAGCTTAGAGCGTCCTTTCTCAAGACCGGCGTCATTAACAGACACAACCTGATACCAAATGCTATCATAAATCGATACATAGCAAGAATTTATATTGGTCTAAAATACCATACAATCGATGTTGGTTTTCTAAAAATCCCCGATGATTTAAATTAATTTAACTATACATTAAAACTACGGAAATGTTAAAGACTTTTTACCCAAAAAAAAAGATAGGAAAAATAACTGTTGGGTATTTTTGACTTTACCCACACCAGATACTTATTTCTGAAAAAGTTATTTATCTTATTACGAGTATTAAATTGATATGAAGAAGCCTAATTTCACAATCCACAATCTTTGTTTACTGCCTTTTTCCAGTGTTACACATTTATATATATATATATATATATATATATATATATATATATATATATATATATATCATTACACCATATATTTATTATTATTTATTAACGTCCACTTTTTTCAACTTAGGCTAATTGGAACGGGTTATCTACAGGTTACCACCCTTTTCTAGCCAGGGTGGGATTTTAGGATGTTTTTAATGAATTTCGTCACTAAATAATTTCCTTTGCCCAGGCGAGAATCGAACTCACCACTCTAGGTTTGCCATGTGAGATAAAGGTCAACGCTTTAACTCGCATGGCTAACCTGAGCCCCGCTAACATCATACATTTATTCTCTTTTATTTTTAGGGGCTCAGGTTAGCCATGTGAGTTAAAGCGCTGACCTTTATCTCACATGGCAAACCTAGAGTGGTGAGTTCGATTCTCGCCTGGGGAAAAGGAATTTATGTAGTGATGGAATTCATTAAATATAATCCTTAGTCCCATCCTGGATAGAAAAGAGTGGTAATCTGTAGATAACCCGTCCCAATTAGACTTAGTTGCAAAAACTGGACGTCAACAAATAATTTAAATTTCTTTTATTTTTATTATAATTGGGGCTCAGGTTAGCCGTATGAGTCAAAGCATTGGCTTTTATCTCACTTGGTAGACCTAGAGTGGTAAGTTCGATTCTCGCCTGGGCAATATGAATTTATTTAGTGACGGACTCACTAAATAAAATCCTTAGTCCCACCCTGGCTAGAAAAGGGTGGTAATTATATATATATATATATATATATATATATATATATATACATCAATCAATTACAGGGGTCTGGTGGCCTTAGGAAGAAGGATAAATAACATAGAACAAAAGAGAATACAAACAAAATAATGTTCAACTAAATCAAATGCAAAACTTCAACATTTAGAATTTAAGATAAAGAAGATACCACAACAAAAAGTAAAACAAAATGATAAAGTATAATTCAAATAAACTAAATTCTTCCATGAAAACTAAGTAAAATTAAAAATACGTAATCCACTGAAAGCTTCTATTCAAAAAGAACAAATTATCTTATCAAATGATGACGTACTCGCTACGGCGGTATATATACTAAAAATTTAATTTTATTTTATTTTAGTTATATTTATTTCTTTCTCCAAAATTATCAAATCAAA